>DF245947.1:0-13673 GCA_000507305.1 Breviolum minutum Mf 1.05b.01 | reverse complement strand
GCTGTGGGTAAGGGCCTCGCGGCAAGTATTTGGGAGTTGGGCCAGGGCTGGCGCCACCCGGTTGACAAGGGACGACCCCCATTGCACGACCGCTGTGGCCAACTGCCAGAGCGGTGCCATGGACCGCGGCCGCGCGAGCAGCCGGGAAGGTGGACACGAACGAGGCCAACACTCGGGGAAAAAACGCTTGAGCTTGAGCCAAAATGGCTACGGATGAAGGGCCTGGCTTCATGGCAAGTTACTGCTATGGATGCAGACGTGTGGAACTCGTTACTCCCCGAATTTCTCGCATTCAGTTTGTCCAACGTTATGTGATGATATGTGATGTGTATATATGGAAGTAGGACTACGTTTGTTCTTTTTGCCCCTGCGCCTGATACAGGCTGCCCAATGTGGCATGCAGGGTTGACCTTGACCTTGAACTATGATGCTTGCGCGCGTGGAACCTGCATTGGAAATTCACCAGCCTGAGGAAAAACATGGATTTCGCAAAGGGCATCGGATTGAAGAACATTTATTGACTGCGAATTTGGTGGTGGATAAATTGTTGGCGGTCAGCACCCCTATTTGGATAGTAAGCTTAAATTTATCCAAAACATTTGACCGAGTGAGCTGGGATAAACTGTGGGTTGCATTGCAGGCGCATGGCGTCTCTGACCACCCGGTGTGGACAATGCGGAACCTTTACACTGGGCAGCTGGGGCAAATACACGGTGACACTGGCGATAGTCGTGTTTTTCCTATTACGGCTGGCGTGAGACAAGGGTGTGTGCTAAGTCCAAGGTTGTTCACAGCAATTCTCCAATGGGCCATGCAAAAATGGAGGCAAAGGGTGGAAAATTCTGCATGTGGTATTGATTTGGAAGATGGTGGTTTAAAATTATTGGATCTCCGATTTGCAGATGACTTATTATTGTTTGCCCGTTCCAAATTTGAAGCAATTTTTATGTTGGAGACTTTGATGGAAGAACTTGCATATGTCATATGTCGGATTGTGTCTCAATGCTGGTAAAACGGTGGTTTTGACGAACAAAGCTCAGCCACCACAATGTTTGGTTTTGACGAATCAGGACGCAATTGTCGTAAAAGGCAACGATGTTGGACACAAATGGTTGAGCTGTATTTTGTCAACTGGGGCCTATGGAAGGTCAAATTTGGACACCACTTTTCATTTACAGGCCGCCTCAAGGGCATTCTTTGCGAACAAACAAATTCTCTGTGACAAGAAGGTCCGTCTTGCAGTTCTACTTCGTTTTTTTGACCACGTCATTACACCGGTTGCTCTTTTTGCTTCTGGCCATCGAACAATCCGGATGAGTCACTTGTACACACGCGCCATGTTTGGTGGAATGGAACGCACCTTGGCATGAGATTCTGCAGCATTAGACTGGCAAGGGAGTAGCACTCATGCAACAACATGGATTGAACCCTTGGTCTGAACAATGCTTCAAACATCACTGGAAATTTGCGATGCATGTGGCGAATTTGCCTTCGAACCGGTGGGTCAAACGAGTGTTGCTTTGGAATCCGTCTGGCGCACGAACACGGGGGTACCCAAGGCACGATTGGACAAGCAAACTCGTGGCATACACGCGATTTCATCAACTGGGGCAATGGCCTAGCCTTGCGCAGGATCCGGCATTGTGGATGCAGTTGAATGATGATTTTGTAAAGTTCTGTTCCACTAGCTGATGTTTTGATCTCACATTGCCTGCGCCCCAAGGTGGGCTGCCTTCGGACATGCAGGCGCAAAGTCAAAGTCAAAGTCGCACCAAGAAGTGTAGGCATTAGCACTTCTAGTTGAAAAATTGCCTATGCGTGGTCGACCTGAAGTTTGCTGACGGTATCCTTCTTTTCATGAAAACATTTGAGGAAACAAAAATTTTGTTGGACGAACTGGTAACATGTTTGGCCGAAGTGCTGGTTCAATGGAACCTGGGAAAAACAAAATTATGCGACCCACTGTCTGTCTATGTTGTTTGACCGTGCATCCTATGCCGTCCTGACTTTGGGCAGCTGAGAACTTGCTGGCAGTTTTGTGATTACGCACCTAGCGGCGCACACACTGAAGAACTAAGAGTATATACACTAACCGACTTAAAGTATGTATACTAAAGAAGTCGCAGAAAACTACAAACAGTGAAGCAAGCATATATGCGTAGTCAGGAAAGGTCTCACAAACTTATTGACGACCCGGTCACACAATCCAAGCGAAATGCCTCTTGGAAATGGACACGTAATTGAACTCGTAAAGCGTGGCGCGAGAGAAAGATGTTTGGGACGCATGCTTGGCACAGCGAATACTGGCAATCACACGTCGGATGTGGCACATCACTTTCACGCGAGGAATGTTAGAATGCGAGACCCTTTCACGTAGTTTCACGCCATGGTCACTCCTGTGCAAGATGGATATTGTGTTTTGCCGGTTGCTACGTTCCATAGTTGGGCCATCTGGTGACGTGGAGTCATTGCAAAAAATGCAACACAGCCATTTTATCGAAAAGAACAGTACGGTCGAGTGATAAAACATTTTACCAGCATAGACCCCAGATAGCAAAAACCAATTTTTGTATTATCGAAGGCACCACGTCCACTCCCCCACCATAACTCACTACAACGGCACCCATCCATGGCTGCAATGGCACCACGTCCACTCCACCAATCGCACCACGTCCACTCCCCCAAAGTTGGTCGTCACCCCCCCCCCCAACCANACCCAGCAATGGCACCACGTCCACTCAACCAAAGTTGGTCGTCACCCTCCCCCCAACCATAGCACACTACAATGGCACCCTACGAAGGCACCCAGCAATGGCACCACGTCCACTGCTCCCTGCAATGGCACCCAGCAATTGCACCACGTCCACTCAACCATAGCACACTACTATGGAGCCAGCAACGGCAACCAGCAATGGCACCACGTCCACTCAACCATAGCACACTACAATGGCACCCTGCAATGGCACCCAGCGATGGCACAACGTCCACTCAAACATAGCACACTACAATGGCACCCTGCAATGGCACCCCGCAATGGCACCACGTCCACTGCACCCTGCAACAGCATTCTGGTTCCACGTCCAATGCGCAAAACTGGTTCGTCGCCCTCCCCCCTTATTGGAAGCAAGAACCCCTATAGCTATCGCTATCTGGGGGAGAAAAAAAAACAAATGTTCAACAACAAAAAGAAATGTTTAAACAGAAAACCTTCGTCAAAAATACACAGCTGTGCCGAACGAGACGCGGGTGATTTAGCAAACCTATACTTATTCAAAAAAAATGATTATACATACAAGAACGTCGAGAAGAAGAGTGCCCTTAGCCAAAAAGGGAAGGTGTGAGTGAGAAGAAAAAAGTGATCGAAAAGACGCATGCTGATTCACAAGCAAGGTCAAATTTTGATTGAGGTGCAGAATTTCGTCAATTTGTTGGCTAAAGAAAGGAAGGGGGAAGGTGACAACACGTCATATGCTTGCGAAGTTGAAAATGCCGACTGGTGAAGAAATGTGCATCAAAACCGAGGAATTCCAAGGCGTTTGATTTGCAAGTCATCTTATGAAAGAGACGTTGCTGAAGCTGTTATGCGAAGTGATCGGTTGGCCATGGGGACTTCCAGTTCGAGCACGCAATGTTTTCTTCTTAGGATTTCGATGGCAACTTGGTGAATGAAGTTTCCCAAAGTGTGAAATTGTTGCCACTTTACCTGCGCATCGGTGGGTTCCACGTTTGCTGTCGTGGAATCTTTTGGTACTCGTCGCGTGGGCGGGTCCACGACATATGTCGGAATCAAAATTTCACGCGTATTGATCTAAGATATTATTGAAGCTGAAACCCGCATTTCACACCCCCAAAAAAAATTGACACAACACAAACTAGGTGGAATATTCATTTAGCCCGGAAGCAATGATACGATATTCAGAATGGAAGTATAAAATGTTTTATTTCTTCTTTTGCCCGTTCGACTCATGTCGGTCCTAAAAGACATGGGGAACCTTTTGCCCCTCTTGTTTTTCACGTACTTTCACAATATGTTTTGCAAATGCTGACCCTACAGCCAACCATGACAGCTTCGGGTACGCAAACTCAGGATCGCGGGGAGAAGCGGCTCTGGATGACGTCGTTTGGAACTCACATTTAGGTTCATTTGTCACTTTCTGCCGCATGTACATAGCAGTTGTGTACATATTCACCGGCGTGCAGGCCCGACCTGACCTGACCTGCTGATTTTAGATCACTGCTTGTTGGTGACAAGGTCGTGTTGCAGGTGACTGTCAAGATGGGTGCTTTCCTGCCAAATGGTCCCGGGAATGGTCACAATTGGGGGACTGCATTGCAGCATCCAAATGAAAACCTTGTTCGAGAGATCCGACAAAATCCTGAAGAAACAAAAATGGAAGCTGGAGGCCCCAATGCTTCCTAGGGACAACTCCGTTCGAGTCAGCTCGTTTTCCCGGGGTTTTCACAGGAGTCATGTGATTCAGCCAACTTTAGCAAGATGTGTTTTCGGCGAAGGAAGACGGATCGATTTCATTCTACGTTCCATGTCATTTTCCCTGCTACAGAGTTTCGCAAGTGACGATGTAGACCTTGGATCTGACCACCGGGCTGTGTACCGTGCGTTGGATCTGCCAAAGCATAAAAAAAACGAAAACGAAAAACGTAAGTTCCAACAAAAAAAGGGTTGGGAACCAAATTTGGCTGAAAATGCAGCACAACAAAAACCTCACACTTTGCAATATTGAAGGGTAAACTTTCAATTCAATGGAACAAAACAAATTGACATTGATTTCTGGAGATGCACAAGCACTTAAGATTTGGGAGGGCCAGAGTTTCCAACAACTATTGCACCAAAGGAGAAGCACCCAATGCCGACCCCAAAGGATGGATTTCTCAAAGCAGATCCACAAACATATTCGGAAACGCTTGCGGGAAAAACGCAATGCACAACTTTGCATCCGCACCATCCAGAAACAGAGGCCGACCGCCCAAAAGGAGGCATCAGGCACTCGCTTTGTTTCCATGTGCAAATTTTAGCGAACGAAAATGGTTGAAGGCAGCCCGAAGCTGTGATTCATGGTTGGCTGTAGGGTCAGCATTTGCAAAACATATTGTGAAAGTACGTGAAAAACAAAAGGGGCAAAAGGTTCCCCATGTCTTTTAGGACCGACATGAACCGAACGGGCGAAAGAAGAAATAAAACATTTTATACTTCCATTCTGAATATCGCATCATTGCTTCCGGGCTAAATGAATATTCCACCTAGTTTGTGTTGTGTCAATTTTTTGAGGGGTGTGAAACCAAATTAGTTTAACAAATGCGCGCGGGCCTGGCGGCACTCCACTTTGCACCCAGCATATGAATGATTGGCATGTTTCAAACTTGAGTTGCGTCACAATTGTTGTATTGCCTGCGCACAATGTGAAGATAGAATGGACCTGCGGAAGATTCATGGGTTTCAAGCAAAGTGCCTTCATTCCATCCTTGGTATCCCACCTCCGTACACCCGTCGTATTTCAAACGCAACCGTGTTGCAGAGCAGCCGCTGCAAACTCTTGTCCACCATCCTGAAATTTAAACAGCTACTATTATATCAATCCATTGCAACGCTATCTGAATCTGAAGATGATGCTTCTCGCCGCCGCGGTCGCCCCAAACGTATGTCGGTTTCCGAAGTTTACAGAACAGCAGTGGAAATTGCCGAAGGCTCCAACATGTTGGGTGATCTATACTCCGTGATGCGCCAAGTGGCGCTCGAAAGTTCACTCCTTTTGTTTCTTGCCAGATTAATCACGCCATTGGCTTTCCCCGCCGATGTGTCACGGTGCAGGTTGAAAAAATGAATGTTTCCGGGCTACATTCAAGGAAGCCAAATTGGACCACGCCACACGGGCCTCAAAAAAACATCAATTAATGAAAAGCATAAACGATGACTTTGCGATGTCAAAAACAAACAAGGATCCCGAACAGGAGGCCTCAAAAAACACCAGGCAGTACAGCACAGGCTGAAGGAGCTGGAATGGTTATGGGGACCCCGCGCAATCATTGGACACACAAAACTGTCCCTAGCACAGCGGAGGCCTCGCACGATTGCTCCAAGTCATGCGACTCAACCCCAGCAACGCGCGAATGTGCGAGTATACACATTCAATTATATTCTATACACAAAACGTCGGAAGAGTTCCCCACCCACCGCAGCCAAAACAGTTTGATGAAGTTTTTGTTTCTTCCATTGGTCCGGGTCTGTGAGGGATTACGATCTTGGGCCCTAGCGTAATCCATACGAGGTGGTCATCCCAACCTTTGGACATGCCATTCATGTCCAAAAGGTGGCTTTGCAACGATGTCTTTGTCACGTTGCTATTAAAATGCTGAACCCTTTCTGCGTCAGCATGTGAAGTTTCAGTTCCCATACGTGGCCAGCTGGCCCACGCGTCCAGCATCCATGTCTTGGTAAATCGTGACAAGTTTCGGCGGTTGTACGACCATGTGATGATACTCACTCGTTATTGCGACAGAGGTTCTCATCGAGTCATTCCAGAGACGAAAGTGTCGGGCCATCTCGCATTCCAACTACTAACTGACGGGAGCAGTCTCACGACGGATCACATCATTTTTGAAAATGGACATCTAAGCTAGCCAGATCAAAATGCTCACAGCTGAAACCGCTATGTGTCCGCTCGCATTGCCTGCTATGGCAACCCACGGCATTGCCGGTGTGATTGTCCCTACAAAACGATCAATTCGCGTGGAGCCATGTTTGCGGCCAATGGAGGTGATGCAGTGATACCGCGCAACATACAACCCGAGCACTTTTGACCAGCTGCGCTGCCTGTAAATTGTCCCAGAATGCCTTGTCCCGCATGGTTGCCCTCGAACTTCGCAGGCAAAACTTATGTCCGCAATGCCAACAAGCATTTGCCAGAATACATGTCGCAAAAAAAAGGTCATCATCTAGACGGCGACGCCTTGGGGACAACGAGATGCAAGAAGTTTGCCATCATGCCGGACACAGCAATGAGGATGTAACCTGGCAATATGACAACCCTTGTGCCAGTATTATCAACCAGGAATCTACGGCCGCGCTGCTTCAATGGCCCCTATATTGATGCCCCGGAGGCAATCCGTAGGCTTGCCGTCGATGGTTGAATTGTAAAATGTTTAGACGAAGTTGTCACACCAGCGGCATGGTTTGCAGCAGGCCATCGTAATGTGTATAGGTTGTCGAATGAAGGCTTGGGAGGGCAGACGCATCCGTTTTCCTTCATTGTAGCGTTATCCCTCAATCGGTTGACCAAGTTGGTACATTTTTGTGGATGTAAAAAGATTCTGGTGTCAAGTAGTTTCACTGCAAACAGTTTGTTGTGTAAAAACTTTTCGATACAAGGGTTGGTTGCTGTTGTAAAACCTTCCATGTAAAAGGTTCCTGGTGATTTTTTGTCGTAAAAGATGTTTGATGCCTCCGTGGATCCGACACAACAACGCGAACGCATCTTGCACATGCAAGCATGTGCGTTTCGTTACGGTACCACTGCGCGATCACAAATGCGAGAGAAAGTTGCGTTCGGCAATGACTTCAGCCAGTGCAAGGGAATGTACATTGTACATGTGCAGTGCATGAGGCGTCCTATCCTCAGAAAAACCCTGCGACGAAACATATTTCGTGGAAAGACTTCACAATATGAGGTACGGAGTTTTCACGATATTTTGGCGCATGTTTTTTTTACCTTACACACAAAACGGGTGTCACAAAAACTTGATCTAAAAACAACGAACCTTGGGACCTGGAAATCCCTTCGCGATTATGCCATGATTTTGATGTTGTTGTATGATTTTCATCTTAACGTTTGTTTTCCGACTGCACATTGGCATCGAGAATTGTGAAGCAAAAAAAAGGGTATGACTTGTCAGGGAAGTGACTTGGCAGAGAGGATGGAATGTTTTGATATAATTTGGATAGTCCTGACTTTTAAAGAGCTTTATTTTTCATCATAAATGCGATTTTAGGGGCATTGCTGAAAAGTCAAATTCATGACGCCGAAATTGCAGTGGATCTGCGATTTGTTCTATCTACATTTTGCATTATATCTTGCAAGCAGCGGAAAATGTAGGATTAGTATGAAAATTGAAATGCCCAACTTGAACGCATTCTAACCATTTCCCACTCAAAATCAAATTAAATGATTCTTGGTGCATCCCCTGCTATGGGATTGATTGAGGGTTTGACCTTCTTATAAAATCGTCCAGTAGAATTTACAAACCTCAGCTAAGGCATAAAAGAATGGAAATTTGCCTAACTTAGCGTCATCCATTCGATCAAAAAAACCTGCATTACTGAGGAAATAAAAACTGAAGGATTGGGCATGAGTTACAAAGTGGCAAGGATTCTCTTTTTTTTTGCGCTGCAGCCGATCTACCACTTAGCCTTGTCGGACAAGGTGGCAAGGATTCTCTCGGCTTATTTGTTGATTGAATGGATTGAAGTGCAAAAACTTGCCGCTAAATGATGTCTCGATATGACACTGACGAAATTAGCCATTGCAAAACAGCGAATTTTGTAATCTTCCAATCGGTCCAAATGACCTCTCCAAACGTGCACGCAAAACGCACGAACAGGCATCGTTGCCTACGTGGCCCAAAATGTGCGAGAATAAGACGTGATGCAAAGTTTGAAAAAAAATAGCGTTGGTTGAAGATTATTCAGACAAAAAACTCGGACAGTGCGCGTCTCGATTCCAAACCAAACAGATGTCAAAACACAGCCAAACCCACCAAATTGATTCAAAATTCAAAATAACAAGTGTGAGAGAAGAAAGTATAAGCCTTAGAAGTAACTTTTTTTTGGTTCCAAGCTGCTAGGGTACGTGTCCCGGGCCGTTCGCCCTTCAGTCAGCTGAGACTACCGCAACGGACAAATCCAATTGTGGAAACAAAAACGTTCATCATCCAAGGCCAAACCAAAAAACGAATTAATCAAACAAATTCACAAACAAATTAATCCTCCGAGGTCGAGTGAGTCAAAGACGAAAGAACCTTTCCGGAGTCAAGTCATCGACGGTGCACTAAAGAAGGAGGAAGACCGGCGCAGAGCAGCCATTGGGTTCGAGATACCTGTGACAAGAGAGCGCATTCGATCGTAGGGAAAGAAGCACCGATGACAAATGGTATCTAACAAACAATACTTGCTGGCCATGTAGTCCGGTGAAACACGAATCGCATATAAGCCTTAGAGGTAACGCTTTTTTTTTGCCGGCAGCTGCTTGGGTAAGTCCCGCGCGCCCTTCAGTCAGCTAAACAAAGGTGTTAAAGACGCTATGGCCATAATCACAAAATGATGTCATACCCGCAGCTCCAAAACCGACTCAGCCCGTCCAGCCGCCAAAAACGAAAGAAACACGAAAAATGAAGAACTTCTGACTACCAAATCGGGAAGCCAGAAACGGCTACCAAAAATGGAGTCACCCATGATTTCCTTTTAATTTCTTCTTGTAAAAAGATTTGACTCCCATTTTGGTAGCCAGAAAACGACTACCAAAATCGGAGCCGCGAAACTGCCAACTTTTCCAAATTTTGTCGCGGTTTGAACGAGTTTTTGCCCACAAGCCACGGTACATGCAGCCACTCACACGACTCCACGTTTGTTCCAAGCTTGCAAGAACTTGCGCTTGCACCGTGGAGGCCCAATCGCGCGGCCCCTCAAACCAAAGACTTTCTAACTACTAAAACAAGAGTTGCAAATCGTACGCTTTTTCCTTCAATTGCTTAAAAGGCAAATGTGCCAACCTCAACCATTCCAACATTGACATTGGTGGTCAAGGGGCCAAGACCTGTAAGTCTGTGATCAGACGAGGCGACATAAGTGCGCCCAAAGCCTCATCCTCGACACATGTGTGCAATACAGCAACCGCCACAGCCCAAGCCCAAGTAAACAAACACATTGGTAAAATGGCTTGGCCCAAAACTGGGCTTGATCAAGCTCAAGTCTAGCCCAGCTAAAACATTGGAAAAAATGGCTTAGCCCAAACCTAGCCCAAGTCTAGCCCAGCTGAAACATTGGTAAAAATGGGTCAACCCATTCATCCACACATTGGAGAATTCTCTGAAGTGGATAAGCACTGTCGGAATGAATGCCCACCCGGAACGGAAAGGATTCTATTCACGTTTTGCGCCAAAGCGTTTGTAGTGGTGAACTCCTTCAATAGCCAAGGTCCTGAGTGGCATCAAAAGTAAAAATTCGAGTTGGGCTGTGAGTGACGCAATGCCGCAAACACGGGGCGACAATGTTTTTTCACTTGTCCAAACTAAATTGATTCGGGAAATTGTACACAAAACTCACTCACCAAAATGGGCGACCTAATTGTCCAGATGGGCACCAAGCTGTCGGTAAAGCCAACCTGGCCAGGTCTTCGGAGGATCTGAAGCAAAGCACCACACTGATGATAAATCATTCAGGGGGTTCCAAGAGAGAAAGCCTTTTTCACGTTTGAGAAGTGAGGAACTTGTTTTGAGACTTTGTTTTTCATTGAACTGAAAGAATGAGACGAGGTCGAAGCCCCAGCAGATCGCCTAGTAGGCCACGGAGGCCTGTTTGGGACAATCCAGGAGGACAGCTGCCAGGAACTGGCATTCGTAGTGATGCAGCGAATCTCTACAGTGGGAATCTCTACCGAGGTTCAGCTCCAGGAGTGAGTGGAGCCAGCTCAGGAAGTGCATCTGTTGGAGGAGAGTCAGCTTTTGGTGGACGTAGTCTTCCAGTGAATGTTTTGGGAAATGGTTCTGGAGGAGCCTCTTCTGGTGGACAGGTTAGTGCCTGTGCTGGGATAGAGAGACCTAGCTTATTTTCAGGTTCAGGAAGTAGCCTTCCAATTGCCAATCCTTTTGCAGCTGCAATGGCATCACTGGGTCCAGTAGAACGGTATGAATCTCTTTATATGGGAGCTGATGAGTTTTTGAATCGAAGAGTGAATGAAGAATTGCAAAGAGCTTTTGAAGCAGGGATACCTTCTTCTGAAGTATATCCATCGGCTGAAATCTACCACATTGGAACTCCAAGTGAACGTCTGACTTCAGAANGATGCTTCGGTGATTGTGCACCAATTGGATGATGTTAGAGTTAGGATCAGTGAAGGAGACCAGTTTTTGCTGTATCTTCGAAATCTGCCAAGTAAAGTCCAGGAGTTTCTCCAGGTACATCGAAACGCTGTGACGGTACAACAGCTGAAGACCGGAATCCAGGACTATTACATCAGAACTCGAGTCCAAGATGACCTAGGATCAGTCCATGTTGCCCAATCTGTGGCGGCTAAAACATGAGAATTGTCTAGAACCCAAGAAGTGCAGCCATTGTGGCAGGAAAGGCCACTTAGCAAAAGATTGCTGGCATTCCGAGAAAAAGTCAGCAGCAAAGCTGAAAGTCAAAGGCCAGTCTACCAAGCCTGGTGGAAGAGGTCAAGGTAGAGGGAAAGGCGGAAGAAAGTTGAAAGAAAGAGGAAGAGGAAACAAGTTTCGAAACGTTGAAGGCGAAGATGAAGATGAGGAGCAAGATGAAGACTATGAAGATGATGGTGAGCCTGAGAGTGATGCTGTGGCAACCTCAAGCTCTAGTTCTGAGAGAGTTGGTGGTAAACAGCACCGCGTAGATGAAATCAATCTTTCCGGAGAAATTTCAGTCTATAGAAGCAGAAGATCCAGAAGATGGTTCTGTCCTGAAGGAAGCAGGTGACAATGTTTTACTTATGAGAGACATGGTCGATCTTGAATGTAAGATTGGTCAGATCGAAGTCATTATGAGGAAAGTTGTCATTTGTGCCCTTGATCTAAATGTTTTGAGTTCTTATTCTTTGCATGAACAGAGGTGAGAGACACGTCTCGGCACTTTGAAAGTCAGTGGTTTGTATCACAAGAAGGTCAAATTTCCGAAGATTTCAGATCGTGCTTGGGTGGTGGGAAGTACTCGTTCTGAAACATCAAGAAAAGCCATCACGTAGGAAAGATAACAGTCCTCAAGACATGGAAATTGATCATGTAGGAACAGTTAGATCAAGTTTGTCGTATTCGTGCATTCCCTACGTTTCATCGGCAAAGAACGTAGGACATTGCAAAAACATGAGAAGAGAGTGTCAAGTCAAGAGCTTTGAGGGACTAGAACCATTTTCTTATGTTTGCCGCATGATGCGTTTTTCAGAGTCCGACACCAATGAGTTTGATACCAATGAGTTTGAATCTGAACAGAGTTCAGTGAATTCTGAGAGATGTGTCTGAGATTAACACTATGTCTGTGTCGTAAACTCAGATCAACCGAACTCAGAGAGAGTGAGAGGCTTTCCTGTTGAGTTTGATGTTGAAGAAGGGGAACATGATGCAGGTGAGAACATTCTTGATGATGACAGTGGATATGTTTCCGCCACACCTCAAAGTCAGATCAGAGATCTGATCGAGAACAGGCACCAAAGAGGCCTAGAGATGTGGCTGATGAGAAAGTTGCACCAGGTCTAGGTGAGAATTCGGATTGTTCTGCTCCAGGGAACGCCTGCGTGCAAAGCTCGTGGGAGGACTCCAGCTCGTCGACGTAAACAAAAGGCAGAAAAAAGTGGACAGACAGCTGGGTGCCAACTAGCTGCAGATTACACTTTGATTGCTGGGCGGCATTAAAGACTTTTGGTCATGCTCATGATCTACACAGGTATGGGAATTGTCGTAGTGACTGGAAACCGTGAAAATGATGTCAAGTCTGTAGCTTCTGTTTTGAATGAGATAGGAGCAGGAGGGCTAAACATCGAAATTGCCACTGACAACGAGTCATACTTGACAGACCTTCTGGAAAAGGGTTTGAGAAAATCTCATGAAGGGTGTTGAACGTGCAGTTGGCATCGCAAAAGAAGGAACATATACACCAATTGGTTGACCTTTGAACAGCATTGCCAGTAGGATTGCACTTGAATCCTCTTCTCGGCTATTTAGTCGGATATGTCTACCGAACTTTCGATGTATTTTGCGATCTTGAACGTTTGAGAGATTCCAGGGAAGGTCAAAAGCCGTCTTCTTTTCCGTTTGGAATGTTTGGATTTCAAACTCTGTTTTATTAGCACCAGGGAAGGGTCAAAAATTGGTATTGTGCGTGTACTTACAGATGAGATATGTCACAGGTGGTGGCGTGCTCGTTTTTCCGGTGAACTCTGACTCTTTGGGAAATCGGAAGGTTATCCGTAGACATTCATTTAGGATTCGAGAAGAGGTTCAATTTGATGTTCACACGGTTAGCAGGAGTGATTCCAAATGACCCAAGTGTTGCACCACCTTTTGTTGATCCCAGAGAATCATTAGAGAATCCAGATTCAGTTCCAGAAGGGGTTTTAGAAGATGACATACCAGTTTTTCCGTCTCCCAGTCAAGTCAATCCACATCCAGTGGCAGAACCATCTGCTCCGTCCGCAGCAGCAGCTCCACCTTTTGTGGCAGCTCCAGCTGATGACACGATGGATGTTGATTTGAGAGGAGATGACGATGATTTTCCCATGGAAGAACTAGGTTGCATTGAAGATCATTGCATTCATTGGTATCATCAAAGTGTTTGGAATGAGTTTGCATCTATTGACAGCTGCATGGAAGTAGGTTCCACAAACACGACATTCACTGAGAGATTTGGTGGCATCGACATCAAGGTTGAGATACCGTCC
>DF245944.1:0-13685 GCA_000507305.1 Breviolum minutum Mf 1.05b.01 | reverse complement strand
GGAGTTGCTGGGCAGAAGTTAGGTCTGGAAGTGGAACCAATGTGGCCTCCTCGGTGTCGTAGATGTTCGTACTGAAAGTTGCTGTTCTTGTTCCAACTTTCCAGTAGGTTCAGTGGCAAAGAAAGATTCCTCCACAGTCAAACTTCGCTTTAAACTCCGAGGGCCGTGGAATGACAGCCTTCAGGATGGGTTGGGAAGATCGATGGCTTTGGTGAGGGTAACTTTTCGATTCAGCACTGGAGATGGACGGATTCCTTTGACAAAAACAACCGGTAATGATTATAGCCACAATGAAGCATCACGAAACACCCTGGCCCAGATCCAACTAATGTCTATGAGTCAATTTTGGAAGTTGAAACGCTGCGATTCAGCAGTTGACTCTCGTGGTTGAAACTTGAATTTCCAGCCATATCTTTCCAGGACCGGAGGGCCTGTTCGCGCCAAGGCCAGTCTTCCAGTGCGCTGTTAACACCTATCGTCGATTTCAATCCAAGACTGATCTGAATAATATTGAATAATGATATCATATGAATTCATATGGTGTCCCTTCAACTTTTAGTAATACCACATTTTCTCACCTCTAAAAAGTAGTACATTCAGATTATTGTTGTCTTTTCCTCCATCTTAAATTTTGGTGAGGCCAACTTATTTGGCGATGATGTGCCACGGCGGAACCGTCCTGCTACAGCCTCCCCGGGGCGGTGCAGCAGCCGGACAGCCTCGCCCTCCCGACCGACCTCCAGGCCCCCGTCGCCCGGACCCCGCGACGACCGTCGGGGTCCCGTGGAACGACGGTGCCCGCCCAGCCGCAACCTCACGCAGCACATGCGCCGGGCACCGTCGCCCACGCCGGCCTTCAATAAGAGTGCTCCAGGGAAACCCCGGTGGCGAAGCTGAAACGGAAAAAAAATGCCTGGCAATAAAGTAGTATCATTTGGAGATTCGGAAGATTGGCCGGTAGAAGCGGGTGTGGAAAAAACAGCATCCAGAATTGCATCGAACCAATTCATATGAAAACCCATTGAAAACCCATAGTTTCAATGNCAATGAAAAGCATAGTGTTTGTTGGGCTGTGCTCATCCATCATGCTGTCGGCCAATTCATCTTCCAAAAGCTTCTATCAGCCATTCTCCAACTTTCCCTGCGAGCCCAAAGGGGTCCGCAAAATCCTTTTGGTTGCTACCAGCACCAAATGGAATATCAACTTGCACGTGCAAGCCATGAGGGAACACGCCTACAAGAAGTGAAAAAACCTGAAAGTTCTCGACATAGCAAAACTCCACCGTTCCCTCTTGTGCTCATAAATCTCTGGAGCGCCAAATGCACCGATAAATGCACACCCTCATGTAAGAATTTCTTGCATGGGTGGCCGCCATGCTCACCAAAGGTCCAGGTGTTTGGTTCCACGATGTTCCAGGATCTCACAGAATTGGAAGAACCGAAGAACCAGACCCCTGTGGTGGTCGTAGCTTGTATTTCCAGGGCTTGATGCGGACGTTTGCATTGATGTTTGCTATAGGAAGGTGAATTTTTTGAGATATTTTTTAAGGATCCGATCTCAGACAGAATGGCGCTGAAGGTTTTTTTTCTTGAAAATGAAAACAGATCACATCTTTTGGGGTTTCTATTTGTCTCCACATGATGAAGCCATTGCACACCTCCGCTCCCAATCCAAAATCTGTTGGCGCGCGCGACATGATCCAGACCGCCGACCGACGAATCCACCCCCGAAGGGCCGAGTTTTCGCGCCAGCGAAAACTTGGTCAATGAGAAATAGCAAGAGTGGGAAACGTTTCTTTGCCATCTGAATCTCTTTCGACCTGTGGACCCATATGATATCAAATTAATTAATTCAAATTAATTCAAATTACCATTGATATCCCCCTCCACAAAAATTGAACCAAATGACAGGCATAGTGTTGGATTCGGGGCTTGTTTTCGCGCCAATCTTGTAGCACGGGTTTTCTGTCTTGCTTCGATCGCCACATGCGATGGATTCGAAACCGAGCCATTCTGATTGACATGATTCTGTTTAGCGATGTGGCGATAGAAGACTTGCAATGTACTGGCGAGTCGCTTCTGGCTGCCATATTTGGGCTGAAACAATGCTCCCAAACGTCCGAAATGAAAAGATGCTCCGATTTCTTGCAGGGAGGTGAGGGAATATGGAAGATATACTTTTGATGATCATAGCTTGATACGACACCTTCAATATCTCTATAATTAATCTATATAATCTGTAGATGGCCAAGTGCTAGTGCTGCATACTTCATGGATTAGACTTCGCTGTATGCTGCCCAAGATGACTTGACAGAGGATGATCTCTCCCTCTCTGTGCAGCCTTTGATGTGTACTCTGTCCCTACCCGATGGTACAATTGCTGAGGTGGTTGTCAGAGGGGAAAGAGTAAAATGCAGATTGAACAAGTTCATAATTCTGAACAGCAGCATGCATCGAATTTTGTGATGGCGAATTTGTTGCAAGTTGATTTATAACAAGCAGATATTTGGGGCACTTCACCTTCTGTTGCCCATTCTGGGCCATGGGTTTTGGATGCCTAAGGGCAGTCGAAAAGGTGCCAAACTTTTTTTTTGGGGGGGGGATGATGGGGGTAAAGGTAAAATGATTTCACCCACAAAGATGATGGCACTCCCAACAAACTCAATGAAACAACTTCAACTGGTTTCTCACCTTTAGAGGGCCCTGCAGGTGCCAAACCAGAACGAGAGCTTCTCGAAAGCAATGGGCGGCCGCTTCCACCAGATCCCAAAGAACAGGAACCTGAGGCATTACCGGGAGCTGGGAGTCCAATCCGATGAACAAAGTCAATTTAAAGGTCATGAAGTGAAAGAACAAATTGGAGAAACATAGAAATTCATGTAGTTTAATGATAGGCTGATTTTTTTTCTTTATTGTAGTTAAATGTGTATGTATTTTCATTTGGTTTCATGTCTAATTGCTGGGAACCTGAAGTGGGAAGGATTTTCAGCCAGGATCCGGCAGAACGTCCATGTCAATGTGAAGTCTGTGTCCAGGCCTTCGATTTGCTGAAAGTCTGAATATCTGAGTCATCTGAGGTTGAATTTGAGGCTGTTTTGCTTTGGGTGATTTGATTTTTGATGTTCATGTCCTGTCCGAAGCCCATTTTATTGCACTATGGACCTGGCCCTGCAAAGCTATGAAGAACGTTCATGCCATTGTGGCGGCATGTGCTCTGGTAAACTGGGCCGACGCCTAGATTTGGTGGAAGCCAAAGTCTTGTCGCTTGAATCACTTTAAGAGGTTCCGCCCTTCTAGAAGGAGGTGACATCACCTTTCATTTGGAATCATTGGGATGCAAAGATATATAAAAACATTTGGGATATGGAGACATTTAACAGATATCATCAGATATCGATGTTTTAGAGCGAATCAAAAAATTCCCCATTTCTTCAGGGGTTCAAATTTTTGTATTTCTTACCTCCCAGGTCACACTGGCACGAATTCCTGCTGTACAAGTCGGATGTTTCTGGTCTGAAACGGCTGATAGGGTTTGCCTTGATGCACGGGATTCCCCGGGTGTGTAACAACCAGAATCCCAACAAAAAGGCATCAAATCAAGGCAGAATCCCAACATCGACTGAGATAGAGAATCATAGCCTGAGATATGTTTGGCGTTTTTGTTTGTTCCCGTTTGTAAGTGAACAATATGTTTTTTTTCTCCTTCAATATCCCCAACATGCCTACAACCCACACCCCCGAAAATTAACGAATAGATACCAAAAATTGATCGGGGTTATCAGAAACTGTATCTCCGGCTTCAAAATCTTTCGGACATGGCGTCATTTTGGGTTCCCCCTAACCGACATGGAACCTGAAAATGCCACCCAAAAAGGGAAAAGGAGAGACTCCGACCCAAACCGCCAATTTTTGGGGTTACCTGTTAGTTGTCTCGGGGGTTTATCCATTCGTAAAATTTCGGGGCGGGTTACATTCTCTAAAACCAATATAGCCATTGAAAATGGAACCTGAAGATGTATTTCCCATTGAAGATGGGGATATTCCATTGCTATGTTTGCTATGTTAGTTTACCAGACCCATACAATCCATGTATAATTATATTTTACCTACATTTGCTTGATTTTTATGGGTTTCATGTAGGTAAATATACCAAGTCCCATGGATGCTATGGGAGAGGGTACCCCCACAAACAGGCTCCATCACCTGCTCCACCCGAGGCGCAACGCAAATTCGAGGACCTTTTTGCGCGAAAACGACCCAAACCCAGCGAACTGGATCGACGTCTCGAGAAGTTGCAGGAAACGGGGAACCGGCAAACGGTGCTTGGTGGAAACAGCTAAGTGTTTTCAAAGTTTGAAAGGTCAGGGACCATCTACAATAAAGATGTATACATACATACATATTATACAATTGTATGTGTATATATATATGTATTTATCTATATTTGTCGAAGTTCAGGTGTCGTGTACTTCTTGGATGAGGGCAGTGTAATGTAACTTAGCTCCAAAAGTGCAAAGTCTCAGTTGAATCTGAATCAACCAATTTTCTATCATTTTTGAGTGTTTCTGATTTTGGTTTCATTTTTGTTCCTTCCAAAAAAAAAGGGTATCCAAAAGAAATGTATCCAAGAACCAAGAAAGTCACACACTTTTTCCTATAAGAAAAATCTTATTCAATCATGTCACGTCGCCGTCCTGTTGTTTGGATTAAGTCATCGTTCCTGCCGTCTCCTTTAAACGAATGGCAGGAGACCCAAGCGGAAAGTTTGGATCTCAAGCTGGCGGAGGTCCGCTCCTCCTGCAACGAGGTGCGCATTGACTTGGAGCGTCACTGGAGAAGTCGAGCTCAGGAGCCGTTGCCGTTGATGGCAGGGTGTTCAATGCATGCTATGTTGAAATCATGGTGTGTTGATTTGACATTTAGTGCAGTTTGTTTTTTCGTTTGGGGGAATATGAATATGTATATATATATATATAAGCTATATATAATATCATTTATATATTGTAATAATACATGCTTACTTATAATACATGTCTACGGTACAGGGATCAGTTCAGAAATCATATGTTAACAACTGCCAACTTCGTGGAGTCCTTAGGAGGTCCAGAATATGCAGGGACGCACGGAGCAACGGATGGAGCAACGCTTGGAACAACGGGGTGACCAACTGCAGCACCTTTTGGCTGGACAAGTGGCTTGATTTTTACTTGGCCAGTTTGACCCCGTCGTTGGGGACAGAAAAAATGACGTCATTAGGGAGAAAGAAATGGAGGGGGGGGGTGCTAGCCATAGATTCCCAAGTAGACCTTAGTTGAAGAGATAGATTTGAAGACAAACTTAAACACCAATTGATCCAAGCTTGGATTTATCTTTTATGGAACAAAAAACCAAAGGATAGGAGACAACACTCAACCCGACAGAACAGACACCAACTCAACTTCTTAAGTTTCATCCGCTTCGAAGGCCATTGGTTTCTTCTTGTTTTTTGCAGGTGATTCATGATCAGTGACTAGAATTGACTATACACACACATATATATATATATAGATAATATACTACGTATTGATTATGGCAATTTATATTATATAAGATGTAACTTGAATGTAAGATGTTGAAGTCAGCGTGACCTCTGCGTTTGCACTTCCCTTTTTTGTTTTCAGGTGTCGGAGTTGCGTCGAGAAGTTCGTCGCGAGGCCAGCGAGACCTGGCAAAGTCAAGAGCAGCGACTTCGACAAGGCATCTGGCTTCACCATGGTTCACAGGGGGCCATTTGAATGGGGTTGATTATTAAGGATACCATCCCAAGGGTATCACCATTTTCCCTATGAATCATGGGTTTAATGAACTACCTGGGTGGTGGTTTCATTTCTTTTGAAATTTTCTTCCCCCCTATATATTTGGGGAAGATTCCCATTTTGACAAATATTTTTCAAAGGGGTTGGAAACCACCAACTATATAGTTACCCATTTTAAGGGGGCATGAAACAATGCAAATGTATGGTAATTCTGAGGGATTTGCCCAACAAAGTGCATCGTTTGGGTTGGTAATATAACGACCCCTGGTTCACAACCGAAGGTACCTACAAATACAAATGACTTTGGTGATTGATCGAAAAAAATGTCAAAAAATGTGTGCTGATTCTTGTCTACTAGTAGTAGCAATTTTTACAAGTGTTCTGTCACCTTTAAGGTTGGATCATTTGGTATATGACTCATGGTGAAGATTGAAGTGCATCCCATTGATTTTTAGCTTGTTGAGTGTATCTGCTAATAGCGCCTTTGGCCTTGGCGCTTGGAACGCAGGCCAGGACGACCTGCTCCGCTTCGCAGAGACGGCGACGCAGCAGAGCATCAAGTCTGCCATGATGGAGATGCACTCATCTGTGCCAAGTCCTGGTGCAAGGATGTTCTGAATTTACAAGAAAAAAATCTCAGAACAATTGACCAGGGGATTTGTGATCTTGGGGCAAATTTGCGATGTGATGGCCTTTGTGTGTGATATTCTTTTGATTGTTGACTTTGAACTGTTTCCTTTTGGAAGGTGCTGGCAGCAGAGAGCAGAGCCGAACAGCAAATGGGAAGGCTGCGTAGTGAGCTCGAACAGGCGGAGCTGGCTGCCCAGGCCGTGACACTGTTTTGGTGACCATGGATTTCTTGAGTGAAAGGAAGAAAACATCATGGTGAAGAAGAGTCGTTGAAATGAGAAAAGTGCGACTGAATTCACCTATGACTAAAGGTTGAGGATCCATGATGTTTGGTGATGGTTTGATTAAAGTCAATGATGGTTGGTGATGGTTTGTGATGTTCGATGTAGGGCGTGGGTCGTTTGTGATTGCTGATCCTTCTGCAGGATGCTTGTGCTCGCAATGCCACCGAGATCACCCGCTACTTGGCTATAGAAAATATCAGCTGTCAACACGTTGGTGGAACAGGATTTCATGCCAACTTCCCGGTTTTTCCTCATTTTTCCGTATTTCCATGACAATTATATAAGCTGTGCAGGTTTTTTTTTTTCTCCCCTCTGGAAAAGATACAACAACCCATCAGCACCCGAGAGTCAGGAGCCGTCAGCGCTTCTGAGAGTGCTTTGAAGCCACGGCTGCAGCAGGCACATGCAGAGGCAGGATGCGAAGGATGCGTTTGGCGGGTCTGATAGATGTGTTGAATTTTTTTGGATCATGGTGGAGTTTTATTTGTGACTTCAGTTCTTCAAAAAAGCAAGAACAAACAAACAAAACAAAACAAAACATGGCATCAAATATCAAACAATACATTCAAAGTTTCCGCAGGATGTACCGATCCTTAAATGGCAATTTCAACTTCCCTCATTCTTCATCCCATGAGCATAGTTTTTCGTTGAAAAGGGCACGAATGATGCATCCCAAAAAGCTCCTCACCAAGAATCACAGCTTTGGATGGACTGTGGTCCTTTGGTGAAAGGAAGACACCTTTTCTTCCCCTGTCCGTCACCTGACCCTTGAGGCCCGCGCGGCTGTGACTTGCCTGGAGATCTCTGTGGAGAAGCGGATGCAGTGCTGGGCATCGGAGACCTGGAAAAATGTGAGGAGAGTCCTTGGAAAATGGGGAGCTCATGGCCCACCCCCTAAACCGGAAGGTTCAGTTTTTTTTTTCTTAAATAAAAGTGAGAGGGAATTCTCAAACTCAAACAGCAACCCAAAATTCCGGTATGAGATGAATGGCAAGAATGCTTGCTGCTAGCAAGCACGAATTCTGCTTCATAGTGTAGCGCACTTGAACTGCTTATCAATGCCCATAGCACTTGTTTTCGACAATTGCAGCCACTTTTGTTTGTTCCTGAGTGATTCGGGGGGTTTTGGGCTTTTGCATGCTAATTTGGAAGATTTGGGAGCTTTTTTGCATAAAATGCCATCCTAACTGCCTGAGGAAGCGGCAGAGGAAGGCCGACAAGCACAGCGAGAAAGGCTGGATGAATTGCAGGAGGCAGTGGTTCAAGTGACTTGGCCTGGCGAAACTGCTTTCCATGGCATCAATTGAACGAATCAGATGACTACCGTGGACGTTCCGAGTCCTGAAGTTGAATAATTGCCAACAAAATTACAAGCATGACAACCGCAAACGTGATGAAGACTCCAAATTTCTCCGAACATCAGTTGAACATCAAAAAAGGATCATCTTAAATGCAAAAAATCCAACTTTCCAAACGTTGGGTGCTGCACCCAATTTAGATTCACAATCAATTCACCATGTATCAATGGCAGCTTCTTGACCCTGAGTTAGAGCTGCTGCTACAGAAGCAAGGCGCCCAAGTGGCGGAGCAGAGTCAAAGTTCAGAGGCGCCCAGACTGGATATTTACCACCCAAACTGGCCTTTGGAATATGTAGATAGATTCAATTGGAATATGTATGCAGAATGATCGTAGATTAGGCAACTTGCATATATAATATATACACACATAATTATTCGGTAATTGCTTGAGTAGGAGATAATGACCGATGGGGAATAAAACTAATGATCACGAGTCGAGAGTTCGTTTACTATCTTTCTATGTGCCCATTACAGGCTCGAGATGTTTCCTTTGAGCGCCGCTTCAAGAATCAAAGTCAGCAATGTGAAGAGCTTGAAAGGAGTGAACTCAGTGCATCATCCATATGTTTGGTAGGTATTGATCGCATACGTCAAATGGATCCGGATGATCCATGTCAATGTCCAGGAGCCTTTCGCAACTGAGACGCGAAGTGGCTGAGAGAACAGATGTCATCGAGAGCAGCTTGGTATCAAGGCGATTCTAGAATGGAAAGCGTGCATAGTATTGAACGAAATCAGCCAAAAACATTTACCACGACCAAATTTCGTGTGTGTGCATGTGTGTGTCCCAAAATGCCTGGTTTAATTTGTTCCCATTTCAAATTCTGGAAGATATATAGTCATATGATTTATTCACGTTATATTTGATGGTCAATCAGTTTGAGCCGATTTTTGAGGTCGGTCTCACAGTTTGGGCTAAGGGATCCAGGCTTCCAACAAAACATATCCATTTGTGAGGTCGAATGATTGCAGAAGTGAGTGGCTGCAAAGATGAACTCCAAGAACGACTTGGCAAAAGCAGCTACTTGGATGCGAAGACATAGATGGCATCTTAAATGATATTTTCATATCAGAATGTGATACATAATATATATTTATGCATGTTATATACACCCATTTTTTCAATTCACCGTGATACCAGTTTGAAACATGTCTTGCACATTTTTTATGAACACAAAAATCTTGGACACAAAATCTGAGGTCGTCAAGAGGCGGTGGTGTCCCGTGAAGTCAAAGAAGCTCAGGCAGCTGCAGCTTCTGCATTGCGAGAGGCCTGTGAAGGGAAGAATGCACAACAGGAGATCTGTTTTCTGTTTGTTTCGGTGGCTTTGGTTGCCTCCAGATGTGTGGGATTGTTTTTTGTTGGTGGGGTTGTTGAGTGGGACCAGATAACAAAGTCTAGAGGAGCTTGCGCCAATGCACTAAATGGCGGTCAAGATGTGCGCTGTTGATTTAGGATGATGGTGTGGCCCATCTGGTGTTTATTTAGGCCCCCCCTCCCTGAAACACGGTCCGAAGGATCTTCATCCTGTTGATTCCTGTTGATGCAGTTGATGCCTGAGATTGTTCACTAGTTGAACACTAGTTGATCAGCAGTTGATTGTTATTCACACGGTTTTATTTTATTATGTCCCATGTGGTGTATTGAGGGTTGCTATTGACAGTTGTAGACATATATGTATCTAAATAAAAAAATATATATACTTATATACACACTGTATATACATTTAGATTGTTGTGTTTTTGCGTATCCTTTATCAGCAGAGATGTCTCGGAAGGAGTTGCAAGACACCTTGAATGAAGCTCACGAGCGTTTGACCTTCCTTTCTGCTGGGCTGACTTCGATCCAGGCGAAGCTTACCACCGGTTTTGGGTGGCAAGCATTTTGTACCTTTGATTGATGGTAAAACCCTCCTTTTGGCGAGGAAAAAAGTTGATATATACATCTAAAATGTGATGAAACTTGCAGTTGAACTCATTTTTCGTGGTGTTGATTTTTAAACAAAGAAAAAAGCTGTTTCAAGAAACAGCGTGGTTGGAAACAACAAAACAGCTTGGCATCCTGCCTTAGCTTGCAGGATGCCATAGCAAGCTTCACCAGGGAGTTGACAGGGATGAAGGATTCACAGAAATTCTTGCAGCAATCTCTATCTTCAGTGCTGCCTGGCGAGTTTGAACATCTTCGAATTTTGATCGTTTTTTTTTTTGGTTGAGCTTCATACATTTTTTTTCTGGGATTTGGTTGGAAATCATACATATTAGGTTGATATGACTTGGCAATGGCACAAATGTTTGATACATCCTGAAATTGATGATTAGAATTGATCAGATACTCAACATGACCAAATAGAGTGGTTCCATTTTGCTCATGGCAGGTGCAAAGCAGCGAAGTTTTTGAGGGCAAAGCTTTCCGGCAAAAGCTGCTTGAGGAGATGTCGCAAGGATGGTCCGAGCCTCATATGACTTAGTGACATGAAAAAATGTTTCTATTGAAGAGAATCCTGTGATTTTGACTATGTACTTGCAATTTTCTTGATCGAACACGCGTTGATTCATCCCTTCACTTCAACATGGCTTGACATGTTGGTTACATTTTTCCCAGGCAAGTGGGCTTACGATCGCTGGGGCAAAGACTCTCCAGTGTCGAAAGTGCCTGTGCCGTTACGGATCGGCAGGGGATCTTGGAATCGACCTGCCTTATGAAGGAGCGAGTTGATTGGAGTATAAAATCGGACAAGCATCTAAAATATCACATGGAATACACTGTTTTCTCTCAAGGAAACAATTCATGGTGGGCCAACTCCCCAAAGGCCATGATACATGATTACATGCAAGTGTTTTGCAGCTTTGTCAAGTGAGGTTTTGGCTCAAAACTTTTGCACCGTAGTGTGAAGCTCTAGCTTTGGACGGGCCCTACAAGGGGTCCATTGTTGAAGATGAACATGAGAATTTTTCCTAATCTAATTTGACTGATTCTATCACATGTCTAAAATCATGTGTATCCTACTTATACTTCTGGCGTTTTTGTTCCCTTCCAGAAAGGCAAAACAATCATGGCCTTTGCCTCGCTTTGTGGCCATTGTGGCCTGGAAGCTCCAGAATTTCAGTGTTCCAGATGTGGAGCAGCACGGTTTTGTGATCCAAAATGCTTTCGAAAGGCATGGCAGAAGCACAAGTTACACTGCAAAACTTCTGTTTCAACAATGCCTGGCAGAGTAGAAGACAACAAAAATCAATCTGGTGTCGTTGTGGTGGTACCTTTTCGGGAACAATTGCCACTGCAACATCGTGGGGAGCAGTTGGCGCGTTTTCTACCACACATGCGGCGCTTCTTGAGTGGTTTAGAGATCCCTCACCGTGTGCTGGTCGTGGAGCAAAGCCAAGATGGTCGCAAGTTTAATCGAGGTCAACTTTTGAATGTGGGTTTCTAGGCGAATCCTTCAGATGAGGGGAGCTGAGCCAACATTTAACCCTTGTTTTTTTTTCCTTGTCCATGAGTGATTTTTGAACGAATGACTCAGCAGATCTCTGCAGCCTTGCTTCTCTTGTGGCCTTGTGAAGGCCATCTTTTTTCCAAATCACTGCAGTGGAACTTCAGATGCAACAAGGAAGGGAAAATCACCAAAGTCGACAAGTAATGTACCTACTGTATAACAGAATTGCTAGTTGCTACAACTGCTTGGCATGTGTTTTCAAATTGTTGTTTTTCCTTCCCGTATCTTCCGACTCCAGATATTGGATTCGGGGAACATTGCTCCCCAAAAACTTGGACCCCAAGGTTTCCAATTGGCTGAGAAACTGCTCCCAAAGTTCAATGCCTTCATCATGCATGATGTGGACTTATTACCTTCAGAGGATATGCGTCAGGTCTATGGCCGCCCACCTCCTGATGGCTATGCAGTACATTTGGCATCAGTCTGGGAGAGTCTTGATTTGAAGTAGTGGAAACGTAAGGTAGGAGAAGCCTGGAGTGATCAATGATTTCTTCTCACATCTTGCGAGTGGATTTGTGCTGCACCTTAGTGGATTTGTCATATAAAAAATTGTTCTTGTGTGATTTCTTTCCATGGAACATGCCTTTTCAAAACAGTTTCCGCAGGAAGTATTCCTATGCCAACTTCATTGGTGGCGTTTTGTCCTTCCGACCTCTGGATTTCAAGCAAATCAATGGCTATCCCAACAACTACTGGGGTTGGGGTTTAGAAGATGATCAGCTCGGCTTACGCATGGCTCACCATGGCTTAAGACCGCTACGGGTGCGTTTGGGTACTTTCGAAGATCTAGATCCAGTGAATATGAAGGAAGTCCTGGAGAAGGGTCGAGCACAACCAGAGCAACTGAAGCAACATTTGCCGTGGTATAATGCGGAGATGTTCAAGCATGGAGCATTAGAGTTAGATCCTGACTGGTGTACTAATGGCTTGGCGAATTTGAAATTTAAGCAGCTGCAGGAAAAATCCGATGGCATTCTTCACCATGTCAAAGTGGACTTGGAATCAGGTTTTTCATGAAACCCTTTTGGGCGTCCCAAAGTCAGGTTGATTTGACCTTGGAAGGTCTACATATCTTCTCCCCAATGAAGGACCAGGAGACTCCAGCCCGACAGACCTGAAGCGAGTCGCAGGTCTGTGCCCCGAATTGGCGAAGGACCAATCTCCTGTGACGCGACACAGATGTTGGTCACATCACAGCGGTGTGCTGGCTAGCCTGAATTGCCATGGCCAGCCATTGGCATGTGATGCTTGGAAATGATGGAGAAAGGGTGGTGTTCAAGGTGGTATCTCCAAGATTTGCACCAATTTCCCTATAGAGTTTGAGATGGAGACCAATGAAGACCGCATGAAGCTTGGAAAAGAGCAAGGATGATTTGTGCTGGTGTTTCGTGCCAGAAGATGCATGCATACAAATCATACGCATGTTTCAAGATCAGGTGACCTTTAAAATTTCCCAAATTTGTCCAAATGTTTTTGTGTAAGAGGCACCTCTCCTTCTGAACACGCACACACACACACGTACTACAGCTATACAAGATCCCGTACCATTGGAGATTTGATGAATATGAATTCTAAATATTTCATGATTTTACCAAGTTTAGCAATCATTTTACCAGGTTTAATAGGGGTTTCTACGTATTCCGGGTTTTTTTCCCCCGGACTTATCAACCCCGTGAGGTCTGCTGCCACAGTGAAGGCAGAAGCTGCCCAGCTGCGTTTGGAGATGGACGAATTGACACAGCGTCACTTGGACCAGCGAAAGTTGGTAGGAAAAAATGGGAGTTGGTTCAGGTTCTCGTGGGGATGTAGCATGCGAGTTAGAGTTCTATTTTTTGTCACAATATTTTGCTTGGTATTCGGTATTCTTACTAAGTTTAACATCAAGCTTCATGATTTTCATATCAAACAATACAGTATTAGGATTTTATGGGTCAAACCGTCAAACCTGCCTGGTTTCATTTGTTTTCTCCATTGCTGATGTGTCGATTCAGGCCGATCAGCCCAAGCGATGCAAGGCGAGAGAGCGGAGGCGATGAAGATTGAATCTTGAAAATGCTGAAATGTGAATCACCTATTCTAAATTCTTTGCTGCACATAGACAGGATTATAGGATTATAGGGTTA
>DF245943.1:2195-13692 GCA_000507305.1 Breviolum minutum Mf 1.05b.01 | reverse complement strand
GGCATCTGTCTGTGAAGATTTTATGGCTTCAGCAACAGGTGGAAGGCAAGATGGTTTCAGTGGTAGCAGTTGCATCGAGTGCCAACATTGCTGACCTTGGTACCAAACGATTGCCCTGTCATACCATGAGAAGGCTGATGTGTGAAGTTGGAGTCTATGATGGGTCAGGCAGAGTTGGTGTTGAAGAGTTTGAGGAGCACCAACAGAAAGGCCTGATCAAAAGGATCATGAAGATGAGTTCGGCCAGCCCAAACATCGGTGCTGGAACTTCGAGCAATTTGCAGTTAGCACTATTGACTGCAATTCTTCCAAACGCCTTGGGCAGTCGTGTGGCTATGGAAGGACAATCAGTCTTTTGGAGCTTCAGCATCACGATTCCCATTTGGTTCTTGGTGGTGATCATGATTGCAGCTGTGGCGGTGGTTTGGTATTTGATCAAGGAGATTCGTGGCTTGAGGAGTTCACTCTACAGCTGGAGAGATCTGTGTGAGGAGTTGGAGAGTGACGACCGCGAGATAAGAAGGAGAGGCATCAGGAGACTTCAAAACTCAAGAAGGAGGTTGACACCCTCTACGTACCAAGCAGCTACAGAGGCTGAGACAAACGAGATCATGCATGACTTTGTGGAAACAGGTGGAATATGGACTGACAGAGGGCCCATGAATCCAGAGCATGGCACACCTTTGAGGATGGACGTGCTGAGGAGCATTGGTGAGCACATGCAGCTGGATACAAGGGAGAACACTATCTTCATCAGGGCTTTCAGCGAGTTGAATGGAGAGGACAAGGAGAAGATGAACGAATGTTTGATCAACATGCTCTACTTCATGAACAGTGGAGATGAGGAGACGGTGAGGCAGAGCTTCTTGGCAATGGGCATCATACTCCAAAAGATTAGTGCCAGAACTTTGCCATTAGGATCCCCTGAGCAAGAAGAGCAAGAGGATGAGGCTATGGAAGAGGATGGAGAGCTATCAGAGGATCGAAGAAGGCGCTACTTGACCAGTAGCATGTCAGAAGTTTCAGACGTGGACTACTGGATGCAGCTTCACCATCACTATGAAGAAGGTGATTCTGACGAGCCCATGCCTGAAAATGAGGAGTCTGAAGAGGAGCAAGGTCCACCCACCATTGACTATGCTACAGCCAATGCCAACCAAAGGATGGATTATGAAAGGCAAGTGGGTGAGTACCAAAGGAGAGTTGTAAGGAGGCTTCATCGGCGTGCTGATCAAGCTGAGGACCATAGCAACTTCGAGGCGGCTGCTGATCTCAGGAGACAAGCAAACTACCTGGACTACCTCTAGGAGATTTGCAGTGCTGTGGTGAGCAATCTTTGCACGAGTCTTTGTGTGAGTTGTTGCTACACAGAGGTCCCAAAGCTTTTGAAGGTCAGCGCTTTTGCATTGCCTTTGCTCTCTGATCTGAGACTTTCTTGTTGACCGTGTTTCACTGTTTTCACGCTNCAAGCAAAAACAAATACTTCATGTTTGGAAGTGGCACACCCACAACTTTCCCACACCTTGTACACACTAAAGCCATCTACCATCATAAATACAAACACATTACAATCAAATATGATATTAAATTGTATCATGACTAGCTTACATCCATCAATCCCTGCCCAGTTTTCCCTTTTTAATATGGCAGATTATGACACTCCCAGCTTGCTTAATTGCATGCCACCTTTCCAGAATAGAAAAGCATTTTACACAAATTATATGATACAAATTTTTAAATGTGAAAGAGGCCTTATCCAAAGCTACTTTTCATTTGCAGTCTTTCCTTACCCAAACTCCAGCTCCCCCAGGATTGCAGCCAAAGTGCCAAATACCTCACCAGCAGCTGCTTGCTAATGCACACTGATACCTTAGCAGAAAGGCTACAAATGAAAGAAAGTCTGACCACATATATTTAAGGCCATGCCCATCTCACTCATAGAACTTTTATAGAGCCATGGTACAGCCCATCAGGCCATGGTTCTTGCCAGATCAGGTCAATAATCAGCACCATCATCCTGCCTCAATAAAGACCCATGTGACTGTGGGCAAATTGGGTAGGCAAGCTTTTTAGGTTACCATCTAAAGAACATGATAGACATTTCTTTAGTATCAACCATGTTACTGCATCTACAATAATAATTCATTTTGGTGGCCAAATATGTAAGTACAATAGCTCATCTTAGACCAAGTTACAATATGGTAGTGCCTCCATTTGCCAAAAAGCCCAGCAGAGGAATGACAGCAGCATAGCTCCCCATTCTGCATCAAAGTGCCAAACTCCTCAGACCTGTCCCTTGCCACTGCAACTTTGCAAAGCCTCAATGAGATCATGAGAGAGCATGGCTTTATTTGTCAAATTTTGAAGTTGCATAAAACAAACCTGCATAATTTACAGTGCTAATCTTTCAATCTAGGAGCTTATTGCATCTCATGCATCTGGAGCAAGTACCACAAAGAGTGGTAGGAAGAAACCTGTCCTTGTAGAGGGACAGTTTCCTGTGCCTGCAGCCCTCAGGCATGAAGTATGTCTCAGATAGACAACTACAGCCAACACATGTTTCATCCTCTAGCAAAGCTTCAGTTTGTCGATCTGCCAGCAGTAAGTGCTTGCAAAGTGTGAACATTTTGTTCTCTGGTGGTATGTAGACCCCAACTGCTACTTTCTCCTGCTTAGCAAAATACCTGAGAAGCCTTCTGCATGCTGCTCCTGGTCCATGTTCTCTACCATAATTTGCAATCAGCTTCTTCACATCTGCAATCAAACTTTCAGGCAGGTTTGTTACACTTTCCATCAACACATGTTTTTCATATGGAGTCAGTGTACCATTCAGCATCCTTGCCCACTTTTCTACTCTAGCAAAATGCATTGCTTGTCCTCTCATGGTATCCCTGTCTGCTTCTGGTGCTGCCAAGATCTCAGGAGCCATTGCAACATCAGATTCAGTTTCCTCAGATGATGCATCCTCATCTGAGGTAGGAATATGAAAGGACTCCTTCTCATCATTATCAGGTTGCTGGCCCTCCATGGCTAAGGCCACAGTCCTTAGTAAATGCAGCTGGGCTGATATCTAGTATAAACTACTCTGGGCCTATATATGTACCATGTTGGCTTCCATATTTCTTCATAGCTAAGAGTCACGGGATTAAAAGGGCCAGATCTTGTAGGGCTGGTCCCAACTTCACTTTGAGCTTGAAATCAAAGCTCTGGATTCACAAAGATCTTGCCCTGAACTAGCATGGGTTGGAATGCTGGTTGAACAACTCTTGCCAAAACAATCAATATGCAGTACTACTCACAAATGCACACCACTGCAAAACCAAGACATTCACCCTACAGACTTCTCCCAGAACAACTAGCTGCTTCCTAATTTTCTTGCCAACTCCCAAATCCATAAAGGAAGGTCTGTGATCAAAGATCAGCTCACTGGTCCTTGGCTGGGCCATGCCACACAAAGGGTTATTCCTTTTATATTGTTGCTCCCCCAATCCCCTCAAAGGTTACCAGGTTCTCATACCAATGCAGAATATATCTGGCATAAACTACAGTAATTTTACTGTAACATATGTAACATCTTTGAAACATCTTGCCAAATCCAACTTTCACCCACATCTACTCATTGGTCCTTGGATAGGCCATGCCACACAAGGGTTTTTTCTTTTATATTGGTGCCCCCCAACCCCCAAAGGTTACCAGGTTCTCTTAGTAATGCAAAATATATCAGGCATAAACTAAACTAATTCTACTGTAACATATGTAACATCTTTGAAACTTCTTCCCAAATCCAATTTTCACCCATACCCACATCCAGTAATATACAACTTGTTTTCTTGCCCTGCTCTTTTGGCAGCTTGATTACCTGGTGCTATAGTGCCACTGCAAAGTATGGCAATGGCATCCACAATGGCCTACATGATGCCCAGGGCAATTCCAATGGCATCCCTTCAGGCAAATCACAGTAGCAACCCCATCTGTTGTAAACACTTGCATTTTCACTTTTCCACAGTATACCACCTTGCTATCTTTGTCCATGACAAAAGGCACCAAATCATTCTCAGTGAGTACCCATTTGACCATGAAGTTCTGAGGAAACTGGCCAGTACTGGATCTGGAATGCTGTTCTTGCATAACAGTTCTTTGCCTCTTTGAAGATGGTGCCATCAAAGGAAGTTGTGGTAAATGCTGCTCCCCTTCAGGTTTATGATGTTCTGGATCATCAAGATTCTCATTGGGATTGCTATTTGTGTTGCCATCCACATCTAAAGCCACACTACCACCATCATCACCATCAATGACAGTAGGCAAAACACCAAGAGGAGGTTGGCTCATAAGTGGCCTCAACAAATTGACCACATATAGAAAAGCTCTTGAGCATTAAACTGCTACATTAACCATACATGTTAGATTTTGCTTTACCCCCAGTAGATTTCATGAACAGGCATGTCAGGGCTGCAAACTGTAGTTTTCCACACCCACAGATTTTCATTCCAAGGTTCTATAACCAAGGCATGATAGCTTTCCAGGATGCATCAAGTATCACCTGGATCAGTGTACTTGCAAAATACACCACAGCTTTGAGAAATACAACTATACAGCTCCTAGAAATTATTGCAATCAAATATTCATTAGTTTATGCTTGCAATCAGTTTATATAAGTATGCAGCATCTATGACCAGTCACCATCAGATACCAAATGCCCACCCTGAATCATATAGAACACACTTTGTGCCAACTTCTGTGGGATATTAAGGTGAAACCATTTCTTTAAATATGATCCAACAGGTCCAAGATTCTTTTAAGGAAGTCCTACATCTAAGAAGCTACCTAGATGAATCACTTCACCCAGTCTTCAAATACACACAGCTACTTCATCAATATCCCAGGGGTCTTATTACCACAGGGCAACATACCCAACTCTAAAACAAAACCTGAGATACCTTACCATTGAATATGTGAAAACTTATATGGTCCTATGTTCTCTATCTCCAGCTAGGTTGAGTAGCACACCCAACCAAAACAACCCTGTCACCTGAATGACACCAAGTTACAGCACCCATGGATCCAACTTTGGTGAAGCCACACCAATTATAGTTGCCATACCTGCAAAGTTCAGCTGGCAAAGCACTTACCAGCTACCACTAACTATGTCTTTGAAATCTGGCTACTTCCTCTCACCTGCTTTGTCAAAACTTCCTACTGGTCCCAAACTAGTAAGTACTTAATTGCAGCTTTATGTAAACACAAAAGTTTGCAGTCAGGCTACTCTAAAACAGATCTTGGTAAAGCCATCACCAACATAGCCAGTAATTCACTCATGGCCCCTCTTGGATTTCAGGTGGCTGCACCATGTGCTGATGCTCAGGCAAGTGTTGGTGGCCCTGTTCACCTTGACCTGCCTGCTGCCCATCCATGACATCCCCAGGTTGCACCATGTGCTGATGCTGAGGCACTTGTTGCTGGCCCTGTTCCCCTTCCCCTGCCTGCTGACCACCATTGCCATCAGGTTGCTGCACCATGTGTTGATGCTCTGGCATTTGTTGCTGCCCCTGTTGCCCAAGCCCAGCCTGCTGACCACCATTGCCATCAGGTTGCTGCACCATGTGTTGATGCTCTGGCATTTGTTGCTGGCCCTGTTGCCCAAGCCCAGCCTGCTGACCACCATTGCCATCAGGTTGTTGCTCCATGTGTTGATGCTCTGGCACTTGTTGCTGGCCCTGTTGCCCAAGTGCAGCCTGCTGACCAGCAATGCCATCAGGTTGTTGCACCATGTGTTGATGCTCTGGCACTTGTTGCTGGCCCTGTTGCCCAAGTGCAGCCTGCTGACCACCATTCCCATCAGGTTGTTGCACCATGTGTTGATGCTGTGGCACTTGTTGCTGGCCCTGTTGCCAACCCTGCCTGCTGACCACCATTGCCATCAGGTTGTTGCACCATGTGTTGATGCTGTGGCACTTGTTGCTGGCCCTGTTGGCCAAGCCCTGCCTGCTGACCACGCCACTTGTAGCTGGGCTTGTTGGGGATTTCCTTGCTGCTGGCTACCATTGCCAACACCAGGTTGCTGCATCATGTGTTGAATCTGAGGCACTTGTTGCTGGCCCTGTTGCCCAAGCACCAGCCTGCTGCCCACCCTTGCCATGATGCTGAGGCACTTGTTGCTGGAGTTGTGGTACCAACCCTGCTTGCTGCCCAGCTTTCCCATGCCCAAACTGCTGCATCATGTGTTGATGATGAGGCACTTGTTGCTGGCCTTGTTGTGACAACCCAGCCTGCTGCCCACCCTTGCCATTCCCAGGTTGTTGCATCATGTTTTGATGCTGAAGCAGTTGTTGCTGGCTTTGTTGTTGTTGTTGATGCTGGAGATACATTCCAGTATGTTGCACAGTCTGGCCAACTTGTTGCTGCCTTTGTGTCATGAAATGCCTCTGGTATTGCTGCTGCTGTGCATATTGAGCTTGAGACATTGGTTGTTGGCCTTGTTGTTGTGCAAAGCCTCCCCCTTGCTGCCCACAGCTCCCATGCACAAACTGTTGCCCCATTTGTGAGAGAGGATGCATGTGAGACTGGGTGACTTGGTGTTGCTGTGGGACTGCTTGAGCTTGGCCAACCCCCTGGCCTTGTTGATGCAACATCTGGTTTTGCTGGGCTAAGAGTTGCTGTTGGTGCTGCATCCTTTGTTGCATCATGGACTGCTGGTGCTGTAGTGCTTGTGCTTCTGCAACTTGTCTTGTACCATCTACTGCTTTGTCCTGCAATGCTAGCTGCTGACCTGTTGATGTCTGGTTTGCTGGCTCTGCATGGCTGGTTGTCTGCTCTGGTGTGGGTGCTGTGGGTGGGGGTGCTTGTGATGCCCCTGTGCTAGCTTTTGCCTGTGCTCTTTTGAATACTTCTATCATGCTGGCTTGCCTTTTCTGCTGTGCTTCAAAAGGCTGAATATCACTCAAGTTTTGCACTGCTGTGGCCCATGCTTGCTCTGGATTCTTGAGTGCTGCATTGACCTTGTGCTGTTTGTTTTTTTGTGTAGGCCCAACAACTCAGTAAAACCTTTTGGGGGCTCTATGCAAAAATGGTGTATTTGGGGCATCAGTAATTGAACCTAAATCATACTAAATGAAGTCAAAGCATTGACTAGTACTCCTATCCCAAAGAAGTCCTTCCCCACAGCCAAAGGTGGCAAGTTTTCATATACTCAACACTTATTCTTAGATTTGATCATGAGGCCAGGTACTATCAGTTGCTGGGCCTACTTTCAAATCAAACAATAGTATGATGCTGATTCCCTCAACAAACCAATCCATATACAAATCTTCTGACAACCAAACATAGCATGGCTTCTATCTACTCTTGTAGATTGGATGAATGTGCAATAATCATGATCCACTTAGTTAATGCCCCTACAGTTCTTGGGTGAACATCCATCACCACAACCACTTCTTAAATGGCCAGAAAAGGTATCACATTAAAACAAAAGATAATAAAAACTTTTGCAAATCTCAGTGCTAAGAAACCAGTTTCTGGATCCACCTCTCATAGTGCTCATCTGACCCAAAAACTTCAAAAAGTCCTACCATGTAGTTCTCAGGCCCTGGTCCTTTGATCTGATGGCGACCTCCTGAATAGACCTTTGCACAAGGGCAACCAGCAGGCCATACAAATCTGGGAGATCCACCTTAGATTCAGGACATAGCTGAATGCATGGCAATTGAAATTCACATATAAGCTTCCTTGAAGAAGGGTTGCTTTAATCAAACAATCCTCCCTTTCACTTACTGTTTACTAAAACATATTATGTGGTAGCTACCCTCATGCATGACCTTCTCATTACTCCCCATTGAAGTCAATATCATATGCAAAAACATTTGCTTTCTTCTCCAAACTATGTCCTCAAATAAATAAACCAAGATTACTATGTGAAAGACTTTAAATAATAGGGTGGCTTCTCTTGTTCAAGGCTTGAAAGGCTTTTGGCCATCACATGCACTAAATATAGCCAAGATTCCATCCTTGCAAAGAACCCAGGCATCCCCATTCTTGGCCATCTCTACCCAATGAGCTGGTCTCACATCTTGGGTCACATTGCTGTCAGGAGGTGGATGTGAGGCCTCAGCCACAACTTCCCACCATCATCATACATGAAACCATGTCATATTAATGGACTTGCCAGGTGTCTTGAAAGGAGCAAGTGAACATATTGTTTAAAACTAGGATTCAGCTACAAAATTCACACATGTATATCTTGTCCATACTACTTAACATCTAAAAGTGTTTTGCAAGGCATCAGCTTTGTAAATACTGTAAAACAAAATAAGACACTGCCAAATGACTCAGACAAGTTTAACATGTAAACTCACTAACCTGGACATTTCTATTATTATACCTTTCTCACAGCTACTGCAGAAATAAATTTGTGCCAAAGTGCTGATGGAGGCTTGCCCTGATAGACATCATCCCAGCCATATTTTGCAGCCACCTCTGCCTTAAGCACTGTGTAGCAATCAATGTCCACAGCACACTCTAGGCAACAAGCTGGGTCATAATACATGCCTCCTCATCTGTTCTTGGGGGGAATGGGCTATCACTCATTTAATACAAGGAATTGTCATCCAGTGCCACTTAGCAGCATGATGATAGATGGGTCACAACAATAACAAGCAAGTACTCACTCTCTTCACACAATTGTATACCCTGTTTTGAGTCACACTCTATATGCAGCCCAAGTTCCAAATTCTTGTAGTCTGGATCAATTTCAGAAAGCCTGCAGTGTCCACCTGATCTCTCAATCAGCCTTTGCTTTGCTTCCAGCATCTTGGTTTTCCTTAGATGTTCAGGGTAATGCCACTATGCTGGTCAAGACATCTCAACTCTAACAATGGAGAATCTCAGAAGCAAGTACTTATCATCATATCATATCTAATGAAAGCAATTTTTTCATGGCATGCAATATCATACATAACTGGACCTGGTTTCACATTCAGATGAGGCTCAGGTCCCCCCTTGACCCAGCACGTAAATCACGAAGCTTCATCTGAGGGGGCCATGATGAAGCTAACCACAGGCAGCATGATACTTCTTCTTCTGTTAACAGATTCCTTGGAAGGGAATTGTCTGAGTGGGTGTTGGTATCAAGAAGAAATTGCAAAAGGACAGGAAAATATGACTTCATACAACACAAGATATATCATTGGTTTCTCTCTGCCCTTGAACCCCAAGCTTGTAGTCTTCACATTCTACATAGGCATTTTTCTATTTCAACCAGGGTGCCTCTGTCCATCAGCAAAAAGCACTGGCTCCAGTGCTCTTAACAGTCTTAGTTGATCACGCCTTAGTTGACATTCATTGGCCAAAGAGAAGATAAATCAAGATCCATAATGAACAATATTGACACCTTGCACAATAGAAATAGTTTGCCAGTCTTCACACATATTTCATAAGTATGCTTAACAGTTGATCTGAGCAAATCCTAACAGAACCAATTGAGTCAAAGAACCTTGGGAAGATGTTGGTTCTGTTCTTCTTGCATCTTCCAAGTTGGACAGCAGGGACTGGCCTTTTATCCAAAGTCACACCTAAGTTTGTTAGATTGAAATGTTGCATTGCATCAGGGACCAAATGAATGGATACTGCAAACAAAGAGAATCTCACAAGATACTAAGACAGTCTAGCCATAAAGACCTTCCATATTTCCATCCTATAATAAGGCCTTTCTGGTGATGCCAAGTAACTATCAGCATCAGAGCTCTCAGCAGCAGGTGATTTGCCTGACACAATGTCTTCTGTGATGCATGCCTTTATGCATAGGAGATGGTCCAGGATGCAAGCTACAAATCCCTACACCCTGCAAAATAATAAGGTCATATACCTTTATTACAATGATGATATGGTAGACTAAACATAAACACTACATTTTCCAAGCAGTTTCACAGGTGAGAAGTTACAAACATTTCCCAGTGGCAATGTTAAGGCCAGCCTCTAGCCTTCTTCTTGTCCTTCTTCTTCTCTTTCTTGGCCTTCCTCTTGTTTTGCCTTTTCTTCTTGGCCCTTGGTATGGTGTGATTGATTGAGCTCTTCTTAGGCTACATGTCACCTAGGGTACACCCAAATATTATTTCAAGTGCATGTATCACTGCTTGGACCAATAGAGACTCTTCAAAGAATAGTTACTGGCCTTACTCCAATTGTAGGCAAGGCTCCTTTCAGCAGAAGAGCTGCCTGAGATGATGTCAACCAAGGCAGTTCCAAGGGTATTGAAATTTGATACTGCACATGCACCCATGAACTCAAATTCATACCACATGAATTGAAGTTTTAGCAAACTCCCCTTCAGTACCAGAACATGTTTGACTCACTCTTGTTTTTTTTAACCCATTCCAAGATACTGGAAGAGGAATCTGACTCAAGCTCCTCTGATTCAGAGTTGCCCATATCTGAAGGGCAGGAACCACCATGGGAAGATACTGGTGGTGCATGATGAGGTACCATCTGCAAGCCTTGGATAGCAAACATGAAGTCATGTCATGTCATCCTACATTAGTTGCTATTGGGCTGAAGAACTAGCTGCACATGACATGCTATTGTGAGTTCAGTCAATCATGATGCAATGTGAAATTATCACATCAATAATACACAGGGCAGCCATGGAACCACCAGGAGCTCTTCCTGGAGCTGTTGGCATTGCAGTTGGCATACCAGGGGCAGCATGGGCAGGAACCATTTGCTGATACCTTGGACTAAAGGCTGTCCAGTAAATTAAATCAATGACAGCCAGACTAAAAAAACCTTCTGCTTGAAAGATGTGAGGTCCATGTTTGACCAATAGTAGTATCAAGTGTCAAAAATCATGCCTTTGGTTAAAGCCACTCTTCCTATTGATTCAGCCAAGTTGATCAAGCCCTAGGTCACCCAATCCCTCTTGATTCAGCCCAAGTCACTGCCAACCAGGGGGTGGAACTTGCCAACCACCAGCAGGCATAGTCTGAGGCTCCCTTAGTTAGTAAGTATCATTTGAGTTTCCTCAAACCCATGCCATGATATCCCTCCATACTGCAATGACTTCACAACATTTTGAAGCTAGACAATGTCAACCACATATTAACAGACTTCACACTCAGTCATCACCAGCTGCATGTGAGGTACTGGTCTCCTCTCTTCTTTTTCTTGTCCTTCTTCCCCATTGCCAAACTTCAAGTCAAATCCTTTCAAATCCCTGAGCCAAAATGGCACCTTCATTGATACCATGAACTTCAAGTTGAGGGCTCATTATGCTTTGAAATGACTAAGGTTCCATATAAATAAGCCCCAGAAGTGGTGAACATAAATTATTATAATTTATTTGTTTTTATTTTTTTTATTTTTGCCCTGTTGGTATCACACCCTGTAACCAGTGCCCCAGTTCTCACAATAGAAAGAACGAGTAGTAGAGACACCACAGCTTCCGTCTATTATCCGACTTCAGCTGGTTGCCGGGAGCAACCTCATCGAGGTACACAACGATCTCCCATTC
>DF245942.1:0-12610 GCA_000507305.1 Breviolum minutum Mf 1.05b.01 | reverse complement strand
GGCGGTGGTGGTTGCGGTTCGTGGTGATGGTGGCGGTGGTGGTGGTGGCGCTGTTGCGGTGGTGGTGCTGTTGCAAAAATTACTTTTGGAAACAAAAGGAACGCCCAGAACTTTGGTTGCAAACCTAATTCATATGACAAGTTCGATGAAAATGCATAATTGCACTTGCAATCGCACACACGCACTCTTATCTTGCTACAAAATATTTGTGGGAATGGCGTCTGGCGCTTTGCTCTGTGGTCGCAATTGTTTGTCCATTTCAACAGTTGCACTACATCTGCTGTTCATTTACCACCGCTAGTGTTTCCACATGTCGTTTCCGCATGACAACAACCTGGTTCCTTGGCACCAAACAAACTTAAAACCTTTACTCTGTAGATCATTTCTCGAAAACTTCTTTCCAGTGGTAAAAAACAAGTTTGGTGACGATGTTACTGAAACCATTTTGACAAACGCAGGCAAATGCTCAGTGGCGGTTGGCTTGGGAAGAAGCAAGAGTTTTGCAAAGCAATTTTGGGAGATGCCCTGTCCTTTTGTTTACAAGATGTTTTGTTTTTACGAATTTTGTTTGCCAACTTTTTGTTGTGTCTTTTGTTTTTTGTTTTCAGTGTTCTGCTGCTTGATGACATTTTGTTTTTTTTGATGGCCCGTTCAAAAAGTCCTTGATACAATTCATCCTTACGAAGCCATTGGGCGGAAATCATATTCGGTTTTGGTCATTCACCTGGATTCATGCAAAGATGCGCATGAAATACTCACTGTATCGGATATTTTTGCGTTTAGTTGCGCGGCCACTCATTGATGTCCTTTGGAGGAATGAATTTTCCTATGTTTAGATTCAAGAGTTGCGGGAAACGACAGCATGTTTCGAAACTTGGCACAAACGATGGCCGCTGGACTTACTCGTTTTTGTGTTCTCATCTTTGTGAAGCAAAGAATAAACATTAGATTTGAAACTTGAAAAGAGTGTTTGGGTTAACGGTTAACAGTTAGAATTTGTCACTCTTGTTCTTTCACCTTGAAATTGAAGAACATAGTTCTGACACTTTGAGTCTTGACATTCATTTTCAGTTGCGCATTTGCAGGCTAAACAATTAGGATTTATTGTTACAAACTCCCAGTCGACACCAGCTTTCCTAGTGCGTTGTTTGGATTTGGGTGTGTCACCTTTCCGGGATTCTGGGCTATTGCCCCGTTAGCCATGGCCACATCGGGCGAAGAACCGGTGCGGCAAAGTGCTTCGGTCGAAAGGGGATGGGGTACGGACGGTGGGGATTGTGCCCAAGCTGATTGCATATAAACAGTGAAACTGAATGCTGAGGCCTAAGGCGCGAGAAGGGATCGTTATCATATTTTCATTCTACGAAACAGAGGTTCGTTTGAAGATTTTGATTGATTACAATGAAGGTCTTGCTTGCACAGGTTTGGAGGCCAAACAACTCGCCAATGATTTGGGAAAAAGGACAAATGATGGATTCTCTTATTTTGGAAAGCAAATTTTCACTTTTTAGGTAAGTCGTCACGACCCAGAGTAGAGGAGCATCAGGAATCAGGAACCAATTCCCGTCACATTTCCGGAAATCACTTCAGACCTCATGAGAAAGTAACCACTTGCTTTGGGGGCTAGCAGATTCTTGGAGAAAAAATTGCAGTCCCAGGGTGTGCAAACAACACGGTGGACATTTTTAGGTCCCGGGACATTTCTCTCGATCGTCTTGGATTGAGGATGGGTGGCGTTTGCCACTACTGTTGCGAGAAGCCCGAGGTGTAGCTGGGGGGAGATGGGACATAGACTAGAAGAGTGCCATTCCGAAAAGGCATGTTTGATATACAGTGTACCGGGTACCGGCACCCAAAGCCCATGCCCTATCGATCCTATCTTCTAAGTTTCAAAATTACTGAACCCCCAGAAAAATATGAAATAGAATAGAGTGAAATCTGTAGTCCTTTTGGTACCCAAATTTTGAATCCGCCTCGCCAGGCCGCTGCGCCGGCACAGATAGCACCTCGTCCGGTGCATCCGCACCGTGAGCACCACGACCAGGTTGGGTTGGGATTTGTTGGTCAATTCTCATCATAGTTTACCAGAGGGCAAGATGTTGGGATGCTTTCCCTGACAGTAGCAGCTAGGCAGGTATACTTGTTAGATATGCAGGTAGTCTTAGTTTTGGAGCAGTAGTACAAGTGAAAAACGGAGATTGATAAGAATGAAAAAACGCAGCATACGAGGATTCTGGTTATCACTGCTTATTCCATTGGAATATACCATGGATGGTGTATTCCAGTCCGGCTCTTGTGTTGAGTTTGATACTTGGATGGGTTGGGTAGACAAGTATCATCTGAACACAGTTGTAACATGTCCAGTTTTGGCTCAATGAATTTTATCTTGTTCTGTGGTACACCTAGAGGTTGTTGTCTTGAATCTGGGACAGAAGAAAAGGCTTGCTGTGAAGCGGGAGATTCTGACCACTGCAACTGCAAGAATCATATGCTTCGCATATGAGTTATCCCTTTATCCCGATGAATATTGCATGACTATCTAGGTTTGTGTTGGTGGGACTCCATTCCCAGAAAGACCCGGAGTTGCAGGACGGTCTCGACCAGGACCACTACGAGGCTGTGGGGACGGTATGGCTTGTTTCCTTTTCATACCTCTTTGATTGATCCTTTTGAAGTGAGTGCATTCAACGAAGTGAGGATGAACCAGTTTCAAGTATTTTTCTGCTTTATCTGAGCCCTTCTCGTGCTCTGATTCATGTGACTCCATGTGACTCATTGTATATTCTTCGCTGATTGCAGGGCCCGCAGAAACGAGCGAATCTGCACGCCCTTGGGCAGCACATCCTGGGCCCGGGACGAGATGCCGATGATTTTCAATGCCTTTTTCTTTTCCATTTAGTTTCCAAAATTAGGATACAGCAACATGGATGTCCCTCTTGATATTAGCCACTAAACAGAGACCATTTCCCGCTTCTTCTGCAATCCTTCCTGAAACATGAGCTTTATGTGACAGTTTGCTCCTTGGCAAGAAATCTTCAACAGAAATCTGCACATTCAAACTCAACGGATCGTCCTGGACTGAGGTGAAGGATGGAGGTTTTGCCTTAGGCAACTTCGCAGCCACCAACACTGGGCACATCGAGGTGTGGGAGATCGTTGTTGTTGTTGTTGTTGTTGTTGTTGTTGTTGTTGTTGTTGTTGTTGTTGTTGTTGTTGTTGTTGTTGTTGTTGTTGTTGTTGTTGTTGTTGTTGTTGTTGTTGTTGTAGTTGTAGTAGTTGTAGTAGTTAGTTGTTGTTTTTGTTTGTTTTTTGGGTGATGAAGAGGCTTCAGGAAGGTTTTCGGGCCATTTGGAAGATGTAGGAGTCCCAAATAATGCCGTCAAACTTGCCTACAATCGCTTCAAGGACTTCTACGACATCGAGAAGCACAAACTGGGCGAGGGTGGCTTTGGCTCTGTGCGCAAGGGCAGGCTGTTGGGCATGCATATTGTTACATATTGATGCATGTTGATGGCCTGAGATGCTTTTTGTGCCCACTTGTCAGAGACTTGGAAGTTGGTGGAAAGTTCTGGCAAGCAGACGGCAGAGGTGATTCAATTGTGAAACCATAAGCCTTACCAGTACCATGTCTATTTTGAGAACAGCCAAATCCCAGCAATTCTCCCTTTCCAAACCTAAGTTTCAATTTTACACCCTGACGTCCCTATTCGCACGGTGTCATCTTCACCAGCAGGGATAAGCGGACGGGTCGCTTCTACGCGATCAAAACCATCCGGAAGAAGGGGGTGTGCTGCCTCAGGGGGTGGATCTAGAAATTGATGAGGCTGGCCTCGGGAATTTCCTTTTCGGCAGTTCCTGGGGGGTCTCCAAATCAAACGGGGTCTCACAGTGATCCATAAAAGTCCAACCACTTCCGAATTTTCTATTCAAATTCACCTTCATTCGAGAAAGGATACATTTTGGGAGGATGGTGCTGGATGGCAAACCTGCTCCCCTATCGATGAATAATGCGGGAAGAGTTGATGATTCTGGAAGAGTTGAAGGCAGAATCGGCACCTGATGCCGTGCTTACTGTACCTAGACCATGTTTCTCTGGCTTGGCTTCCGATGTCAGACATCAGCGTTTTAGTGGATGTTTATGATCCATTGATCCATGACTTTCGGCAAGTGGTTGAATTTGATCCTTCTGGAACTCTGCAACGCTTCTAATGGGGTTGGTTGACTTTTCATGGTATTGAATGATTCTGATGAGGTCCAAGAGCCTGACAAGTTGAAAGAAGAGATCGACATCATGCGACTGCTGGAGCCTTCACATTGTCTCCCCCTACCCCAAATATTGCCTGAGGGATCTGAAGGCCATGACTTAATTTTCATGAAGCTGAGCCATGATAAGGTGATTTTTACTATAGGCTTTTCAGTTTGGTGATGTTTTGGTGATGCGATTTTTGTATTTTGTTTCTTGTTTTGCTGGATGATGGTTCTGCTCTTCCATGCTTGTGCCCACGATATGTTCTTTGGACCGACTTTTGACTTCTGGACGGGTCTTGTTTCAGAAGACGGTTTCAGAGACCGTGGCCCCAGCCTTGTCAATTTTGTTGCAGAGTCGAAAGTTCTCCCGGTGAGGATCATCCCAACATCGTTCGCTTCCAAGAAAGTTTCGAGGAGACAGTTGCTGAATGCTGAGAGACAGCCAGGCATTTTGCACACAATGACAATGACAATTTCTCCTTTGGTCAAATTTCTCCTTTGGTAATTCTAGTATATTCTATATAATAGTATGTATTATGTATATCGTCCCAAGTTGATTGTGGTGAACATCAAATCATTGCCAGTATGGTCACCTCGCGGGGATCGATTTTTGTGTGGGCTTACATATACAGCACTTACCAGGACCATCGCTTGCTTCAACTGGTTCTTGAAATCTGCGAAGGAGGTGATAGTGGGAAGCGTCTAGTAACAATGCTGGGTTCAATTAGAGCAAGTTTAGATGAGAACCTCACTCCAGTTTTGCTGGGTCAGACAGAGAGTCCGCCTGTCTATTTTTCAGGTTGGTGAAATATTGCAACTGAGATATTGTAGATGGGAGTCATGGTGGAGAGCATGGTATGGTGATCTCCACTAAGGACTGAACTTTGTTATATAGTCGTTTTGTCGAACAAGATCTGAAGTCTATACTTGGGATTGGTGTTATCCACATTTGTTCGAAGTTTCATCCCATTCGCACAACTTTTGTTTTGACAAGCTTGCTTGTCATGTAGAGATCCTGTAGACAGTTTCGGTGGATGTGTGCTTTCCAAGTCTTTTCAAGCTCCAAACCAAGCACCAAAAGCACAAAGTGGTGCCAAGCAGATGCAGGTGAGCTGATTGACCGTGTGACCACAGAGGGATCCATCAATGAAAGACAAGCAGCAGGTCTCGTTTGACGAGTGAGTTTGGCTGTTTGATAGTTTGGTTTGCTGGCTAGCTGGTGGCTGGTTGATTGGTTGGTTACAACCTTTCAGGATAGACATAGCTGTCACCTGCCAGAATCGACCCAACCTCTGCAACAATCACCAGGCTGTGTGCGCGACATGCTGCGGGCCATCAACTACTTGCACATGTGCTTTGGCCGAAAGAGTTTGCTGAGGGTGGATGGTTGGGTTGAGGTGGGTTTGCAGCTGTCAGTCTCTGCAACAAAGCGATGTGCCTTGAATCCTTCTCGAAAAGGGCTGGCGGCAAAAACTATCCCAAGTGCAACTATACCTCCGCCCATACCTCGTTTTTCATTTCGGCTCCGAAACCAGTATCTCAGGAACAACATCATGCATCGAGTGCGGGTCCAAGAGATGGGGTGCACTGTGGGCTTGAAGCGACTGCAGTATCTTGTTGCAGGTCCTATGCCTGACTAGACTTGTCCCCAGTTTGGCTCTACTTAAGAAGGCTTTCAAGAGACGGATGCCCTCGTGTGCTGCGTTGTGTCACCAGGATTTGAAACCCGAAAATTTCCTTCTTGCCACCAAAGATGAGGTGTGGAAAAGGAACCGACTTGAGTGACTGGAGCGTTTCGGGTGTGGCAAATACAACTCTTCATAGCTTTCCGAATGTTGTAGCTGTAGAGCTCTTTGGTTGGTCCCCATACCCTTGTGTGTTTGGATTTTTCAAAATCTTGAGAACTGCTACCCAAAAAACCACACACAGGACTTCAAGAATAGGCTCTGAAGTCCCTCTACGTTCTTCCCTTGAAGCGGGCAGTTCATCCTCCTTGTTCCTTTGAGAAGTGACCCGCAACTGCTGGGGTGATGGACCGGCAGATTGGCAAAACTTCATTGAAGTTGATTGACTTCGGCTTGGCGAAGTGATGAGCTCAAGAAAACCGGCGAACAGTTGGCACGTGTGGAAAGCTGAAATGAAGCAAACCTGATGGACAATGCTGAACTACCTTTTGTTTTTACTTGACAGCAAAGGGTTTATTCATCCGTAGCATACTGATTGCTGTAGCTATGATCCATGATCCACAGAAGATAGGAATATTTGATATATGTGGGAGTTGTATGATGTACAGTAATCGCTATCGATTTGTGAAAATATGTCATTCCAGCGCCCATCATCCCAGCCGGTCCATGAGTTTGCATCGCCATAACCTCTAAGCGTCTTGGTGGAGTGTCATCCCTTGCCCATAAGCCTGGCAGTTTTCCAGCCCTATTTTTTTTCCCATTTTTCTCCGATGCCAAGGCGTTTCCAGCCGGGGGAGCAAGTTGGCACCAAGGAGGGAACGATGCAATCGAGTCACAGGATGATACTGTAGGACATGCCTTCCCCATCTTGGTTGATGAATCCAGCTCTTTTGGTTGTCGAACCTTTGGTTGGCGAATCCACCGTTTTGGTTGACTAATCCGACCTTGACCCTTCACCATGATATGATGTCAGTCCTGCAGGCGGGCACCCCGAACTACGTGGCGCCCGAGGTGTCAAAAGGGAGGGTCAATTTCGGGTTGGTGGGTGCTTCCTTCAATCAGCAATCAATGGTCAACGGTCAACTCATCACGGGCAGCAGTGCAAGGTAGGCAGCTTGAACCAACATTGAGAGCGTTTACAGTTTACAGTTTGGTCAAGGTAAGGATTGAACATGATTGAACATTGCTGAGCCAAGTGAGTCCTTAAAGCCATGATGCTTTCAGGTGCAGAAGCCACACACAAATGATGTAAGCACCTATAAAGCTGGTCATTGGATGCGAAAGACCCAAAACCTGCCATAGACAGTGCAAGAGTTCCCAGAAACCGAAAAGGATCAAAAAGGAGTAGGAGTGGTAGCTGTAGTTGTAGTGGCAATGGTAGGAGTGGTAGTGGTAGTGGTAATAGTCGTAGGAGTGGACGAGTGGTAGGACTGGTAGGAGTGAGTTGTAGTAGTGGGAGTAGCAGAGTAACAGAGTATAGGAAAAGCAGAGAAACAGCGTAGCAGAGTAGCAGAGAATCGGAGTAGCAGTAGCAGTAGCAGCAGCAGCAGCTCCTGCTGCTTTCACGATGCCTCCTCCGGTTTGAGGTTTCATTCCTGGCCAATTCAAAGAGACACGGGTGAATCTCTTGAACGCAAGTATGGCAGCATGCGGGGCAGGTGTTAACTGGCCGATACGATGAGAAGGTGGATGTTTCGACCCTCAGTGATGAGAGATGCAGTTTGCAGAGGTCTTAGGATGTAAATAAGAGTTTTTGGCATTTAATTTATGTACGTGTATAATATAAAAATGGTCCAGAAACTCCATGGATTTGATGATGTCCTGGTGTTTCGGAGTGTGTATGTCGGAGATAATTTCACTGCCAGCCACGTTTTGCTGTTCAACTAATGGTCGGACCCTACAAAGTCGCAACCCAATCACAAGAACAAAGTGATTCTGGAAGTCTCTCTCTCTCTCTCTCTTTGTTTCTTTATACTGTACAGTATCAGTATTAGTATGAATAGAGAGACACCAACAGTGAAATAATTTTTCAACTTACACGGTGTTTTTCAAGATTCTTAGAAGTCCATGTAGGATCCCGAATTCTTTCGTTTCTGAAGCAGTTGAAAAACCCTGTAGGGTGTATAGTGTATGGAATGCCCCAATCTTCCTGCAGCCATTGAGCGACCCGGTGACCCAAGACTTGGAGCATTGGCGTCATCACCTTTTTGTTGCTCTCCGGGAAGCATCCTTTCACAGGGAAAACCGTTGAGCAGGTTCGACCATCTTGATTTGGAGGGCTTTGGAGGTCAAACATGGCAGTTTCCTTCAAAGTTGTTTGGCACTTGCAGCATCCCTCACTCACAATTCCGAGTGCCATACACGATCAAGGTCTCCTAAATGTTCTAAGGGACAACAGATTTGATAGAAGAAAAACATCCGCATTGACTCCCAGGTTGAATGTTGCACTCCGAAAGTGTGTGGAGTTGGTGACCTTTTTCAGATCCTTTTCCTCGCGGTAGGTGTTGCAGAAGGTGAAAGCTGCCAACTTCGTGTGGGGCCCAGCTTAGATAGAGTTCCAAAAGCCTAGGAGGCTTTGTCACCAAGATCCAGATGATGCGCTGTCGTGTCCTCCCTGTCGACTTTTCTGGGAAGGGTATAAGCAGGCCAGGTGTTCCCCCGCAAATGAGTCTTCAGATGCAGGGACAGGGAGCAAGGACGTTGGCATGTCGAGTGCTCATTCCTGAGGTAACAGAGGGAAAACATTGGAAGGGCATCTCTGCAGATGGCAAAGGTTTTGTCCAGGCCGCCTTTGTGCAAGGAGGGAGTGCATTACCAACTTTGTGACCTTGGCCCGTGATGGTTTTGGATGTTGGAATTGAAACGGAAATGAAGGAGCCAGAGGTGGCTTGGGTGGGAAACAAAAGATCCTTGTTGTCATGTTGTCACTATTTTTCCTGAGAAAAGAGTACTTGAAGAATGTTAAGAGATGTTTTGGGCACTCTGCAGGCTTGTTTGCAGAAGATCCCCATGGCACGGCCCTCTGCCGCCCATTGTCTCAAACATCGATGGCCTCTTGGCCGCACGAGTAGGTTGAACAGGGAGCTCAGGAGCCACGAGAAGATCTCGTGGAACAGACTTTGATTCCAAAAGTCAAAGCCTGGCCGAACTCTTCCTGAACCACTTTCAAGTGGAAATGATGCCAGTTCGTATCTGAAAAATGCTGTCGTGCGCGGACTCGTCGTCTGGGTGACTGGTTGACTGAAGGATTGAGCGCCTGGCAGAGAAGGAGACGGGGCCCGTGTCGGAGCTGCAAATCGATGGCTTAGCGGCCTTTGGGCGGATGCATAAGCTGAAGAAGGCCAGGTTTGGCGATGCAGTGGGGTTGAAGATGGTTGAACAGGTTGAAGCTGGGTGATGTGGGTGATGTAGGTTGAAGCTGGGTGAGTTATAGGCTTGAAGTTTTAGAGATTGGGTTGAGAGTCGGTTGGGTTTCGGGGTTTTGTAGTTTCCATGTTCTGGAAGCTTTTGCGTGGGCATGGAATCGCAGAGCGTCCTGCTGCTTCGATTCTGCAGCGCTCGCAGACAGGCAGTTGTCACTGTCATCGCCGCGCAGATGTCCGAAGAGAGGTGGGGAGCCTGTCCCTTCATGACGCTTTGGGGTGGGTGCAGCCACTTCATGTTGGGGATCTTGGTATTCTCGGGAAAAAATGTGGGAATACTGAAAACGCATCTACCTTGCTTGTTGGTTTGCCCTCGCCCTTGCCTGTTGTGAACCCCATGAGACAGTTCGCAAAAAATCAAGGCATCTAGAATCTGTGAAATCTTTCATAGTCGCCGTTGAAACAACATTTGTAGGTTTTTCTCCATCATTTCAAAGGATTCCCCCAGACAGTTAATTTTGCCATCCTCAATGCACCGATGCTTTCAGGATCGATCAGCTCCGCAACATGTTCATGGCCATGGACAGAAACGTCTCTTGGAACAGACCGGGCAGGAATAGGATAGGATTTTTTTTGATTTGTTTGCTCGAAGCATGGCAGAGTGTACTTGGTTGGATGGTGGGGGTTGGTTGATTTGGTGACTCTTGTGCAAGGCGTTTTTTCGGGCTCTAAAGTGAAGAGAAAGGATTGGATGAATGGATTTGGGCAAAACTCTTGCCGAATCACGTACTTACTCTAGATTGCGCTTTCAAGAATCCGTTGCCTTTCCAATGCTGACCACGCTGGACCTAGTCGATCCTCTGGCCAAGGGTGATGGGACGTTGACCGCCTCGGAAGTGAAGGATGCCCTGGATCAGGTGGGCTGGGTCCGTTGCAATGGGCAATCCCGCTGTTGGTTCGCAGGGTACGGAGTGGCAGATGAGAACAATTCAGAAGAAGCAGACAAGTATTGGCCAAGAATCCAGAAGAAGCTCCTTCCCAAGCTCTGTTTTTTTTTGAAAGGGGTTCTACTTCTCCACATTGCACAGTCCTTGCCAACGGGGCTTCGGGTTCACTTCCGGTGCCAATTCTGGATCGCAAATGCATAACATGCCGCTCCAACAGCAGCACGAGCAGCATTTGCATCAGCACCCAATTATTTCAAAAACAAATAAGACAATGTTTCGGCAGTGGAACGAATAGCACCTTCCTGGCCCCCAACCCCCCCAAACGCAGGAGTTGTAGGTGAGATGTGGTTTATGATGAAAGTGATCTGAAATTTGTGCCCAAAGTCACCCTTGTGAATGTGAGAGAATTTGATCAATATGTCCCACACCGATGATATTGAAAAGAGTACATCATTATGTTAAAAAAATATACACACGAAAATGAGATATACCCAAATAGATATGTATGAAAATTAATAATATATAATCAAAAATAGATGTATACATATATATAGATATATATATATATATATAAATATATATATATATACACATAACATATGTAGACTATATATTATATGCAGATATTAGTCCCCAAATACATCGGTCGAGGTATCTACTGTGGTAGAAGCTCAGTTGATTTGGCTGGGTGCCTTTGTGGCTTGTTCCCACCGTCATGTGAGGCCAAAGTTGAGATGCCTGGTAACATTGAGCAGCTTTTGCATGAGGCCCTGTGAAGTTTTTACAAGTGGTCTCCTATTCAATCAATGTGCAGATATAATCTGAAAGATGATTCACGGAAGGGCACCAAAATTGGCTTTATTGACCTGTTTTGTTGGTTCAGGCGGACACCGATGGCAGTGGAGTCATCGACTATACAGAGTTTCTTGCTGCCACATTGGATAAGAAGGTCTACGTGCAGGTCTGACTAGCACAGAGTTCACACAGAGTTTATTCGGGTCCTGTTTCGGGTTACGGTAAATGCAATTTTGAGAATATGGAATGCCGTGAATTTTGATAGTGACTTGTGTCCTCGGCTGATGAGACCAAGCCAATGCCTCTCCCGCACGTTAGCATCTTGCCAGGAGGACATAGTATGGAACGCTTTCAAGAAGTTCGATTTGGACAACAATGGCAGCATTGATTTGAAGGAACTGAACCAGGTGCCACTTTTCGGCCAAGCAGGTTTGAGTTGAAGGGTGGTGCAAGGGTAAACCGGTGAAAAGGTGCGACCTGTTTTTGCAGCACTTGTTATCACTTTTTCAGGTGTTGGGTGATGCCGATGTGGCAGAAGCCATGAACCTGAAGGACAGTGCTGCTCTCAGGGACCGAAATTGTTTTGGCACAGCCAGAATTTGTTAGCCCATGTGACCCTTCTTCGACACATTCGAGTCGAAATGCTGAATCCCAAGGTGCTGCGATTGGAAATGTCTACTCCATCTTCATGCAGGTGGACCAAAACCACGTCAGGTGGCCAAGTGGTGGCAGTTCGTGAGGTGGGGTGATGGGTGGGGACAGATGACCATGGTTGCTTGGATTTGTATTTTTTTGGATTTGACAACTTGGAAGTGACCCTGGTACCGGCAACATGCTTACATGCCTAGGTGAAAGTTTATTCCAATCAAGAGGAAGGAACTCTTTCAGACGGCCGTTTTCCAATGTATTTACTCGCACAGCATGCATCCTTTGTATTTCTTTGTGCTCAGTGTGTGCAGATGACCCTCAAAACAGTGCCCAGATGACCCGTTCCATTCAGGACAGTCATTTTTTTGGTAGTCCAAAAAGATGGTCCAAAAAGACTAAGGCTGACTCCTTTCCAGCAATACAAACAACGACACAATGCGATGACTTTCCCCAAGTATTTTTCACCTGTTGGCTCCAAAGCAATCTGACTCACCAAGGATGGGAAAATCGACTTCGAGGAATTTTTCCACATGATGCGTGGCGCTGCACCTTGGAAAAAGATCTATTTTACCTAATCGGATGCTAGTGATCTTGGTGTGGGTTTAAAGTGCATCAGTAGCGGAAGCTGCAATATGGCAGCATTTTTTGAACAAAAAACACAGAGCTTTACTTTAAAAAGCGTACATGATTCCAACAGGGTGAATCTTCATATTTCACTTATGCGTTCCATTAAATGATGCAAAACATGCAAAAGCCAGGAGTCCAGTATAACCACGACTAGGAATTGGCACCATCGACAAAAGATGTGGAGCAGGACAATAATCTTGTATGAAATCACCGCAAGGGACCAACAATCACCTTGTTCTGTGAATTCTGCAGTGCTGCATTGCATATATATATGATCCCGGTTCGCGGTTCGCTACCA
>DF245941.1:0-13704 GCA_000507305.1 Breviolum minutum Mf 1.05b.01 | reverse complement strand
AGGGAGGGACGGATGGACGGATGGACGGATGGACGGATGGACGGACGGACGGACGGACGGACGGACGGATGGATGGATGGATGGGGGTTTATTTGCCCAAAAGTGCCTGTACACTATCTGTACACCTGTGTACATATCATTGTATCTGTACCGCATGTGATTCTGTCTTTGCTTTTATTTGCTTTCCTTAATACCTGTACATACTGCCATGTTGTTCTACTACATCAGCACACAGCCGCCGAAGATAGCCACCAAACTGACATGCACTGAACAGAACTGATCGCTACCAATTTGGATCAAACTGAATGAACTTCAATATATTTCATGATGTCAGTCTTCCCAGAAATATTTTCATTCGTCAACACCAACTCCCCCCAAATTGCCTTGGATCTTCCAAGTTGGGCCTCAAAATTGCGTTTTTTGATGGCTGTTAACTTCAAAATGATGGATGTCCAATCTTCTGAATCTCTTCTTGTTGGGACGTGGACACGTAGCTTCAGGGTTCTAGGCATTCGTTTTACTGTCTTGGGGGGGAGGGGTCTTGTTATGCGAATCCCTATATCTCTTTCCCCCCATATCTCTTTTTCCATTGGAGGAGGTTTGACATTCATCCGTAGCTAAATATAAAGCCATGATCTAATGTAGACAATGCTGGGCCATTTAGGCAAGAAATTCCAGCATGCTCTAGTCAGGCATGCTAGTTTTTGGGTGGTGTACCTGCAGACTATGTCATGTGGGTAGCCAGATTTTGTCCATCAAGTTCGCAATGGAAACTTAGAACTAGATATGCTTTCCTCAAGGGAAACAATCAATGAAGCATGACCTAGCGTAAATCCTACCGTTTTCATCTATATAACTGTCCTGGAAAAACAATGCTTTTTATTTACCCTAAGGATCCAGATATGTCCTAAGAAAGGGATTTCCCCTAGAACCCTATTCTGGGGACGCGATCGAGACCATCAATCCTGCTCTAAGGAGAGCTCTGGATTCTCAAAAATAATGTTGTTCATGTGGCCATGGCAGTTTAAGGGCACCTCGAGGCGAGGGTTTTTAGGGGGCCACCTGGAACTATCATGATCCGTCCCATACCCTGCTTGCTAGGTTCCAATTATCGTTGGAAATCGTGGGACTTTAGGGCCCCAGTTTGGACAAAGATCTACAGCCATCCGTCAAACCATGCCAAGTAATATGATGTTTGGCCATTCCTCAATGTGATTTCGATTCCATCGATGCCGCAGAAAATCAACAAATTTGGTCCAAAACCTGGGAGGTTTCAATGCAAAATTCGACATCTGATGATGCAAGTTAGGAAGGTGCTCGTCACTTCGGAGAAAAAACCTATAATGAAGTGACCTCAGGCTTTCCATCAATTCGCACCCACAATTTTGTGGATGCCCTTGATACCAGCCCCAGTCACATGCTGGAGCTTTTCTCCATCTGCTGCTGACCTGCCACGGACAGCTTTGACCTGAGCAGCCAATACATGCAAATACAACAACGAAACAACGAAACATCCACCTTCCTGCAGCAATCCATCTAGCAAAAAGAAGTTGGAAAGTCCCCCGACTGACTCTGGCTCTGCCCTGCTTTTCTCCTCCTGGCGCCGATTTTAATGCGTGGATACCGATACGGACCCGTTCCTACCCTGTGACCAGAAACGGGACTTGGAGATATCACACAAAAAACTGAGCCAGAAATAAACCGCTTTCTTGGAATTCCCATTTTGTGAGGCTCACAGAAATCCAGTTGGACCTTTCAACAAGGCACAATCCAACATCGTTGGATACTCTGCACTCTAAACATAGCTGGAACTTGTTTTACCGATACATTGACATAACCGATGGGCTGATTAGTCTTTTCTATATTCAATTATTGTGATTCCGATGCTTAAGTTCAGTGTCCAATTCTCATCAATTCTCTAGTTTTTGGGGCCTCGTTGAAAAGCATCCCACACCCATCTCTCACCATCCGTTTCTTGGCTCCTGCGACCCTTCTCCAGTTTGGCCGGCGCGGGCTTCGGCTTTGGCTTTGGCTTTGGCTCCTCCTTAGCTCCCAAATTTTCATGATTTCATAGTTGACCTGATGGCATAGTTTTCACAAGGGGCCATGAGAAGCGAAAATGCTGATAACCCTACGTTGGAGGGCACCAACTTTCAACAAAAAATGTCGAATTGTTGGTAGATGTGAGGAACATCTCGGAAACATATGCATACAAGACGGGAGAAGTAGGCTACCCGTGTCATGCTTGGAGTAGAAGTATTCTCTGCAGGCTCTGATCACTTGCAACCCAAGTGTCGATGGGGACAATGATGGCATAAGGCCTCATTTACAAAGGCAATGCGGCCAAACCTATGACTGTGATACACTCCTGAAGTTTCACATAGCCCCTGAAAAGAAGTCTTGCCAAAAGGAAACTCATGTCCCAACCATTATTTTTCAGGGGCCATGTTAAACTTCGGGGGAGTACTCCTACGCAAGTTTGTTTCCATCAAAAAGGATGTGGATGGAGGCTTTGAATCCCCTGCAATTTGGGGCCAAAGATTTCCCAAGTGGAGTGGGTTTGCTAGTGACTAGTGCCAACTACTTTTGTCTGCAGCAAACCCTGCAATGCCCACAATATTGCCATCTGGCTGGGAAAAAGATACTCTTAGCCGGGTCACAGCCACGTATTAAAAGAAGATTCGCCAAGAGCATTCTAGCAACTTATCCAAGAACCAAAAAAAAAACTTGGACTTGTGTTTCTGCAAAAAAAACTAGAAGACACCCCTGTCTGATCACCGCCCAAGCAAAGAATGGGACATTGATTTACAGTATCAAGTTGGTAGTTCAGCGACCTCGTTGGCTTTGTGCATCTTTTTTTCTCAATGGTTTCTCTGGACTCGCCTTGTTTCTACAATGCAGGTACGACACACCTATCACCTAACAGTATGTAAACTTTACGTAGGCCTATGTGAGGGACTCCTCAGCGCGAAAACAGCTTGTTTAGACGCGCAGTACCTCTTTTTGGGTCCTCAAAACGTTGGCCTCAACCACAAATGCGACCCGAAATGCTCTGCGCATGACACCAAACTCCACACAATTTAGAGACCTCTCAAAAGGTGAAAAGTAGCTTAGATTCACCAAAAGACAGCAAACTCGGAAAAAAGATGAAAAAAGACCATCCCAATAGGAAAGAAGCTCTTGAACTACATTTTGTCATGACAGTAAAACTATCTACAATGGACTGTGGATTGGCCAGCCAACAGTATATACATACATAACGATACATAACGATACATAACTTATGCGCATATATCTGCGTCTCTTGTTGTATACAGTGCAACGTTGGTGCACCAAACAACTTTCACAATATCAATGAATATCAAAGGTACATTTTGTCTTTTCACAGAATTCCCAGGATGTATTTATGAATGCCGATGTGTGATTATTCTAGATATACAGTATACCATCTAATTTCATGGCATCACCAAATATACACTTGCCTACGTGAAAGCCACTTCCCCGAATCCCACCAAGTCACCGAGGCCCCCTGGGAAGCCCCACGGAAGCCCTGCTTCTTCTCGAGGATTTCCGTCCTGCGGGAGTTTCGGGGGTCATTGACCTTGAGGTCGTCTAACATGGCAAGCTGGAAATTCACCAGTGGCTCGCAGTTTGGGGGGGGGTCCATAGCTGTAAAATGAAAAACGGAACCTATTTCATGAAGACATGATGGTTTCTTTTTGGCCACCCTCCCTTTCCCTTCTAACAAACAGTTGATAAATTTGGAGGAGAAAAAAAAAACTCCACTCATCTTCCAAATCTTCCAGCCTTGGTAGAAACTACCAATTTTTGTTTCAGGGATCCGTTTTTCTCCTTGGATCTTCGTGGTGGAATCTCAGGTTCAACTTTGATGGCCTGAGATTCGCGCCATCGCAACTTGTTTTTTCCTTGTGCAAAGTGGTAGTTTTTGAGTGCTTTCAACTATAATCTGGGTACACGAAGATTAACATGGAACCTGAAAATCAGCCCCTGGAAAAGGAGATTCCTATTGGAAACCATCATCTTGAGGTTCCATGTTAAACTTTGGGGGTGTAAGCTGAAAATAATGCACCAACCCCTTCAATACAATACAGTTATTTTTGGAACGTTCTATTTATTGAGACATACTAAACCACATTGAAAGTGAGGTCGGTTTGGTTGTGACATCGTTTGTCAAAAACACACTCTGTATGTTGGAATATTTCAGTTGCGACTTCTTATAGCTGGCTGAATCATCTCCCTCTGAAGACAAAATGCAGCCGGATTGCAATGCCTCGTTTGGTAGTACGGTACAGTTGATGGACTAAAACCAGATTACTTACAGTCTTTCAACCACCCGAACTGCTGCAGGATTTTGCTCATCAACCACAGCTGGAAAGGAAGTAAGACCAAAATACCTGGTGGATTTAGCCGGGCAAAATCCAGAATAAGTTTCTATAGGGCATCATACGAGATCATCATAGATCATCTATCCATCCAACCCGGGGTTTTCAAACAGGCGTCTGCCAGATCAGCATCGTTGGCTTTTTCCGCGGCCAATTTGTTGATAGGTCCACCATGTCCATCCTGATGCCCCAAAAATTTTGAGGATTTCAAAGGCAAGGTCGGAGCACCACACAGGGGAGACATCAAACAAGTGGAGGAGGTACTTGAAACAGCCATCTTTTGGATAAATGAAAAATTATATGCAGCATGATAAAGTGAAATGAATATCTTCGGTTATCTCCCCGTATTTGGGTATGTCTTGTTGACTTTGACACCACCATCTAGGACTGTATCATCACTCAAACATAAGCCCGCCCTGCGTCACATGTGGCAACTCCAAGTTTAAAAAAGTGGGAGGTCATCTGTCCATCCCTTAGGACCTTGCCCCGACCCACGCAATGGGTTTGCGATGAATGTCCGCCTTATGCATCGCTTTTAAAAGGGTTGATTACTTGATTACTAACATTTTTAGCTCCCAAAAAACGATGTTTAAAAGTCTTCCAAAGAAATCTATAACATGTTTTTCTGGTGGATTAATAGTCTTCGGGCGTCATATGAATCTCATCATATTGACTGATCTATTGAAAGATCCTCTGATCCATCCATCAATCCTTTGTTGAATTTGGTTCATTGCTTTTGCCATGCCTGTATCCTTCAACACTTTTTTTGGGTCGTTTTTGGATTTCTTATGTTATATCCTTCCCACCCTCGCATCCTCACTTCCTCCCATTGCGTCTTGTCCAGTTCATTCGAAATGATTCAGAACTTCATCGAAGTTAACAAATGGCAGCCACATTTTTTTCCGTGGTCAGGGGTCCTTGACCAAAAAGGAAACTCCATCTTTCAAATTGTGAGATGTGAAATGCCCCTCGTTGCTCCCCCCGGCCCCCCCGCCTTCATGAGCCAACCAACTCCCAAACGTGTTGGCCTCAAAATTTTGGAGCCAACACGGGATGTACAGGGCAGGTGGCACTGACCATGTTTGACCACCCTCCAGATTTTGGCACTTAAGTAGGGAGCAATAGGATAAATTACAATGAATCTATACCAAGAATGAAGATTTGGAAAAGTTATATAGATCCTTTCACTTTGAAATCCTACTATTTGGAGAGTATCCGAATATTGTTTCTCCAGGTCTTTTTCCAGGGCGTACCCTCCAAGAAACCTAAGATAGCTGGATGAAAATCATTATCAAATGTTTAGATTACCGGAAGTCGCAAGTTTTTTTTGGATGATTTATAGGGAGGTCCCAAACAAAAACGGGTTCCAACTGGGTCTCCCTGGCTTGCTTCCAGCTGGCTCGCTGCGATAGGCAAAAGCTCCACCAACTTGGCCCTGAAAGGGCCGACTTCCGGGGGTATCAAAGATAAGTTCTTTCAAGACATATTTGGATGTGTTCCTAAGATTAGGTCTTATACTTTTTTAATTATTAATATGTATATATATATACATACACATATACTTCTATCTTAAAGAAGTGAAATGATCACAAATAAAATATGGACACGCCCTGTTCTAGGTATCACTGCTCAAAAAAAGGTGTTGTACATAGCATCATTGATCAGAATTGCTCCTTTGAAATCACATCATCACATTGAGACGACAGAAGAAAAACATGCAAAGTGTGGCTGAAGCCTTGAAGAATTTGCCAAGGAATCCAATCTGAATTAGTGGAGAGAACCAGTGACATTGGGTGAATTACATGAACCCACCCATCAAATGTGTTCACCGTTTTGGGGGGAAGTCACGACAATTTTTCTCGCGGCAGAAACATATTCATGTGGTACTATGACTTAGATGCGGTCAACTCATACTGTATCTTCAGCTCCAAGTTGCACCCTTCCACCAAACTGAGCGGCGTGACTGGAACCTAGTAACCACCTAGTTGCATTCCCGCTCTTCTTCGTTAAGAGGGACCCTTCTTTTAAATGGCTTATTGAGTTGCAATCTCAATGTCATTTAGTACTGTTGATGGAAAAAATCCTGCACCACCTGGGATGTAAAAAAAACCCTGTACATAAAGGCATAAACTACCTATCAACTGGTTAGCCGGATGTCTTCCATCAACATTAGTATAGCAACCAACAAGGCGGGGAAACTTCCCCAGCTAAAAACCCCGCCGTTTTTTGCGCTTTTCCCCAGCGACCTGGATCCAACCAATTTCTTGTTGGCATGTTTCCGGAAACCTCAGGAGCATAAGGCATGCTTTCCTATATATCTGGCTAAATTAAAATATTTCACCAACCTAGATTTCCCTGAAATGAGGGGATTTCCCTTACTAAACCACCATTTGGGGTGAGGTCGTGTGAGGTCGCTATAATTTATACAAATATGTATACATACGTGTGTGTAATATTGGTATATACATGTGTGGTATAGCTACTGTTTATATGTAGCTGGAGTGTGATACATCCGCCCTGTGTCCGGACAAGTACCTTCCTTTCTGCTTCACAATTCTGTGCGCTTGCCCCTCCCCATGCTGGGAATGAGGAGCATAGGATCCTATCTGCAACGAACTCAGTGAGTAGTAAGTACGCATACTAATCCCCAAATGCTGATTTGTTTCACCATCTAAAAATCTTGCAGGGTTGCTCCTCCGAGGTATTCAACATCAAGAGAAGTGGCAGCAAGTGGTCACTTCCACTGTTTCTTTCGGGGGTAAGGTTGGCGATGTCGTTTAACACAGGTGAGAGCCATGTGAAACACACGTGTTGGTAGGTTTATGGCAAGGATCAATCCCCTGAGTCAGAAATCTCATGGTTCCCTACAAGTTCAAAGGCAAAAAGGGATTTTGGACTCACAAATCCCATCACACAGGAAAATTATTTGAAAGAGAGGTGCTATGTTTCCAGTAGCCTTGTATGTGTTGGCCGCTGTTACCTTGTTTTTGTGGAGTTTTTTGGATGGCTTTCTCTTCACCAAACACCATCCGACTTGGCTTCCAACAAGTGCCGTTGGCGAGGAACAGCCTAGCAGGGCTTTTCATGGAACCCTTGTTAAGGACGAACAATCACCGGTAGCCAGGAAGCCTTACTTTTACAAAGTTGTAGCGCTCCAACCCCGCACACACCCAAAACAAAAAGGTGCTTTCCTAGAGTTTCCTCCTTAAAAAACCTGACCCCTTTTCCCAATTTTTGTTCCTGCTTTGGGCAGTTTCCCCCTTCCCCTTGAAAACGGGGGCTCCCACGTCATTGCGGTTCATACAGCGACGAAACTCTTTGCTCATGGGACCTGTGGGATCCCAGCCTGGAGAAATCACACGCAGGCGCGTTTGTGTGCAAATCTATGGGCATCAAAGTGTGATTGGGGTATCTTTTCGAAATATTATATATATATATATATCATATATATATATGTATATATTCATGTATATGAGGATAGCATTGTACAGAAGGTGGAGAAAATATATAGATCCACCAAGAGACTGACATTTTTTTAAGTAGCAATTTTTCACAAAACAAACAAAATATACAAAAGAGATAATCAAATTAGATAAAAAAAATAATTCGTCTACTAAAAAAAAGAATTGCAAAAAGGTAAAATACAACATAAATCATATAAGTCAATATATCCAGGACTCTCATTTCAGGCAAAGTGTCGCACCTAGCTTCGTTGGATTGAAGCCGCCCCCTGAAGCTTCCCGAGGATCCATATGACCAGGCCTCGGGTCATTGTTGCAGTTGATCTGAGATCAGGATCGTTGATATCTTATGTATATGTATATATATATATATATACACGATATGTAAATAGATGTCTATACAATATGATATATATGTCGAGATAGATTGAATTGTGATGTTAAAAATGTTTAAGTGTATATGCATGAATGTTATATGTTTTCGCCATCTTTCGCCTATGATGCTGGTACTTAAGGATCTTAGTCCATAGCTCCGAAGGTCTCCTCAACTTAATTGAAACTCCCTTGCAACCACAACCTCGCGTGCATCTACGATCCCGCGGGAAGTTCCAACGCAACATGATGCTGCTCCCTGAGTGATCCTTCTGTTGGTTAAAATCACTTGTAAAAGGCACCCTGAGCATCGGATGGAGCCCTAAACATAGCCAATCCACATTGGATTGTAGACTTAAGGTTCATGAACTTTCCATGGATTTCTGCCGTATGTATATAGAAAGTAGCTACAGTCTCTCGCCTTTGCGGCCCCATGTCCCTTAGGTCTTGGGGTTGCGCATGTCCTCAATCATGAGATCCCAGACTTAAACTTCGTCGGCACATCGGGCACCTGATAAGGAGCATGAAAAGGTAGCAATCTTAAAAAAGATGAATGAAAAGAAAGAATTCAGATCTCCAGTTTGAAGTTGGCAACTCCTAATATCAGTTCACTATAGTTCGCTTAAAAATCCACGTTTTTTCGTTCAAAGATTTGATGTTTGTTGAGCTTAGGTCTCTGAAATTGAGTCTTGGATAGGCCCGGCGCAAGCACTTACGGAGGCAAGTAGCTAAAAGAAAGAGTGGTCATTTCAGGGGCACATATGGCCAACTTTATCTTCACACCTTCGAAAACGGGTGACCGCCCTTGGGGTTTTTTGGAGATGGGCATTGGATCTCGCGAACGTTCTGGCAGGTAGTGCCGCTGCAGAGGTTGATATCATTTTTCCAAGAGGTACACCCTGGGAAAAACACAACGGAACCTGAAACTCCCACCTTGGAAAACGAAACGAACAGCTTGCACAACCAAAAAACAAAAACGATGCAAAGGGAACAAAAAAGTCATTGAATAGAGGTTCCATGAGGTTCCTATGATTTCATTTCCAAAAAAAATACTTTGAAAGAAACCATCACAGTTTTAGTTTTTGGGGTGGGTTTTGTATAGCTCCCGGACAATCACCATGGCTTCCCATGAAAATCTTGACATTGGATCCCCCCCTTGAGCTGCAGCACACTCACAGCGGCACGCACTGAGAAGCCACCAGACGGCCGCGAACGGGCATTGATCTCCTCCTTGTGGATCCTGACAAAGGAGTCATTGTATGGAGATCACAGTCAGCCCACCAACCCAGAAGGAAAAAAGTCAGAACACCCGATGAGATGGGAAGATGAGCGTTTAAGGGAGCAGTATAAGCCACCATCCCTGTGATATCGGTGATATTTGGGTGTGTGATCCAATCAGTCACCCAGCAAGACACGGATCCCAACAAGTAGGAAACAGGCTGTAGTTTTTCCATCCCCAGTTGAAAAGTGTCAAAACACATCATACGGTTTGTTTAAAGTTTAAAGGGAATGCGCACCTCGGTGATGGGGAGAAAGTGTTATCATGCACAAGCAAGATATCGAAATTCACACATTCATGATATGGTATAATGACCATTAGCAAACCAGGAATCTCCTCAACTACCCAGTTAATCAGGACCTCTGCGGCTTGTTTAACCCATTTCCAGTGGGGAAATGCTCCGAAACTGCCCCGCCTCTGCGTCCAGAGGATGTGGTCCGCCGCCGTGAGGCCTGGCCCTCCCGGCCCCGGCATGGCGTTTTTTTTTCTGTTTCCACCCGTCACATCGCTGAGCGAAAAATGGCTGAAGCGTGCATCAGCTGCAATTTGCGGTGAAGTCTTGAAATTTGAAGGTATTTTTGATGGTGATTTCCCAGTATCAAGGCTATATCGCTTTACCTTTTGAATCCGTTTGGCCAGATGAGGTCATTGTAGATTGCCTTAATGGGAAAAACAAGGCCATGCTAGTGCGGCGAAAAATGTTCTTGGGGTGATGAGAAACTACTGTCTAATTTCTCCGAAGGTATATGAAACTGCCGGCCAAAAAAAACTGCATATTTACATAATATTATATACATATGCATATATAATACATAAATATATATGTATATTTACATATACATACATATTTGTTGGTGGATGAGGATGACGACATGGGCTTTGATCTTTCATGGTCCTTTAGGATAGTGGATCATGGTGGATCATGGTGATCGCCAAGCCAATTCTCCGCAAGATGAAACTGGTGGAATCCGGTTGGCCAGCCCCTTTTACCGAAAAAAACCATGGCTAGGCTAGCCACTCCCAAAAAGGTACTGGAATTAGGTGACACATTTCGGGTTCAACTTCCGTGAAAATGGCTAGCCTGCTCGGTGGGTGTACTATAAATGTGGGATTGGCATCCACTTACCACAGTTGCAGGAGGACCCATGCTGGACACATGGCTTTCCAGGAAAACAAAAACTGAAACTCCCACAGAAAAAATGCAGACTCGTCCTTCTTTTTTCGCTTTCGACTTGCAGCATAATCAGGAGCCAGCGGAAGTTCTCCAAACAATGCCACGCCGACCGTACTTTGACCTTATTGCATCTGGCAATGAAACCAGCAGTGCCAGCGGCATGAAAGTAATCAATGAATGGTCAGCAGAATTGCCAGTAGCACAAGAAATTGTTGACAAACAATTTTATATATCCAGCTATACCAGGGGGATGACATGTTTCATGTCAAAACCTGGGCTATAACCTACTAGATATATCATACTCCTCGTTTACAAAAAGGAACTGACACATTCCTTACAATAAGCAGGCTCCTTGCAACTGGAGCAACCAAAAACTGTCCGGCAAAAAAAGAAAAAAAAACACTGTTTCCTTCCCAGACAATTCAGTACCTCCAATTTTTTCCCAGGGCTCTGACGAGCGGCCTTGCGGTTCCTTCCCGGAGTTAGCCCGGGGCTCAAGAGGGCCATGGCCTAAGGAGGAGCCCATGAGTCTTACACTCCTATGATGGAAAGAGTTGGAGGTGTTGTTTTGTCACTTGAAAAATGTTGGTTCAAGGGGGCTTCCAGTTGGCCTTGATGAGTTTGGGGGGCAGGTGGGTTGGGAAATCCACAAAGAATTGCATACATGATTCCAATTTCAACTTTAACTGACGACAAGAAAATTTAAGTATATAAGCCGAATCCCTTATGATCGACCCACCAGGAGCATTTTGAAGCCTGATCTTGGATGGTATCACAGGGAGATCTGTCTACACCAAACAGCAACCATTTGGAAATCTCCTTCTGCTCTCAGCCTTGCACCTGTCACCTATCCGTGCTTCTCAGTTGCAGCCTCCCACAACAACACCATTTTCCAAAGCTCGCTGTATCTCGCACCACTTTGGGTGGAAAGGTTGGAGGTGACCATGCACACACTTCCCCTGGACATGGTTGGCTAATCCAAGCACTGGCCACCCACTTTTCTCCTGACGACAAATGGCATAACTCCACAACTCAGCACCCCAACACACCACCACGACGACCCGTGACCCGTGCCTTCCAGCACAGGGCACGCAACGTGTGCCCCTGGCACTTCTAAGCTTCCGTCCTCATCCAATGGCGATGCTATCGACCGTGGTTAACCAGGGGTTTGGGCAACAAACCATTTCACCGTCATGTTTGGGAACCCACCAAGAAAGAACTGCAGTAAATGAACTGCAAAACTGCAAACAGAAGATGTTTGCATCTAAAGAAACAGAGCAAGAACCAAAAGCTGACCCAAAAAGGAAACTTGGCCAATCTTCCAGTCATGGCACCATCTTCCAATCATTCCGCCATGCTAAGAGTTTCCCTGCGGAAGCTGAGAAGCAAGTCGCACCAGCCTCAATCCGTACGGTACAGTATTACAGCTGAGAAAACAAATGGTTGGAGTTAGGGTCAAGCATTCCCGTACCATACTGCGCAACTCTGGGTGAGTTTGGAGCGCTCACCACACCGTCATAGCACAAACTCATTGATACATCGAATTTTCCATTGAATCTATCAAGCAGTTTCATTCATTAACTTTTCCAATCTCAAATGCCCTTTACTTCTTTTGTGTTGAGAAAAGGCTTTCTTACTAATAAGGACCCTACAAATATCACAACATATTTTACCTTGCTCCTCCAGCACCTCGCCTGCTTCTACTTCTAAATAATGTTTATGCTTGTATGAAGTCATATGGTTTTGCCATCCTTGTTTTCTAACTTCTACTCTGCAATATTTACACCATATCTTTTCCCTTTTCTGTTCCAGTATCTCTTCTCTTTTTCTATCGTAGTATCTTTGAGATTTCTCATTCATTTTGTCAGGGTTGTTCTTCTGATATTGGCTTACCTGTTCCAAGCAAGCTATACAGGTTTTCCTTCCCTCCTTGAAGTCTTCACGTNCACTTGCTTTCTCCTTACGACATTTGCCACATCTTTTTAATGCTTCCATACTTACTATATGTAGGACATATTTCTTTAAATACTTTTTCTAAATCTATCTTAAGGGTAAAGTCAGGCATGGCCTACCATATAGAAAAATAGTAAATATTGTATAAGGTAATGTATGTAGTAAAGTAAATGGTATATGTATGTAGAATTTTCAATTAACTATTCAAAGTCAAAACCCCGACTTTACCAAAATCATACGCCGATTTTACCAAAATCATACTCCGACTTTACCAAAGTCATACTCCGATTTACCAAAATCATACTCCGATTTTACCAAAATCATACTCCGACTTTACCAAAATCATACTCCGATTTTACCAAAATCATACGCCGATTTTACCAAAATCATACTCTGACTTTACCAAAATCACACTCCGACTTTACCAAAATCACATTCCGACTTCATCAAAATCAAACCCCGACTTTGTTCAATAACAAAATCATACTCCGACTTTACCAAAATCACATTCCGACTTTACCAAAATCACACTCCGACTCTACAAAAATCACACTCTGACTTTCCTACACTACCAGTTCCGCTAAACAACTCTAGCGATTCCATGTAATCTTTTTTGAATTATTATATGAAACCCTCAATAACTAATACAAACTTATCTACATCTTTTTTAATTTAGTGATACTCTAGCGTTTGGTCTTGCGGGTGTTTTATCTTATTCTCATTCAACATCTTAAGATATTGCCCCCCTATGTGTTCTTCAATTTGTTCATCAGTCATATCTTTTAATTGTTCCTTGTGCTCCTCTTGATAAGTCTCATTAGTGTGAATGCTCTCCATAATTTATCTCACACTTATATATTCGTTGCAGTCATTTTTTTAAGCGCAAAATAGTTTTATTAAATCCTTTTTTCAACTTGTTTATTATATGTTTTCTTCACGTCCTTTTCAGTTTCTTTTTTTTATTATCATTATGTTTCTCCTCTCTAGTTACCATTTCCATTTTTAATTTGAAAAATTATTCTAAGTCTTTATGATTACAGCTATGTATATATTCAACTAGTT
>DF245940.1:0-13704 GCA_000507305.1 Breviolum minutum Mf 1.05b.01 | reverse complement strand
ATCATATATCTATCAATAGAGAGATGTAGATTCAGAATGTGAAACTGAGCAAACCCTGACTCCAGCGGTTTAGCCCATCCCCACCTTCTTGTCCCAGCCCGCCACCATGGTGCCACAGGAAAGGCCTTGGCCCCTGTACCTGGCTGCAATCAACTCCATCCTCTCATATTCTTGGTCGTCATCCCATCATCATCAATTCATCATCAATGATGGTTATCATTCTTCACCCAAACCCTGCTTTCCCAGGCTCCCAGGTCCCATCCCCTCAAGTCAATATCAGGCTCCCCAACTGCCAGAAGATGTTGGCCAAAAGCTTGGATGCTGCAGCTACAGAGATGCGCTCCTATGACCACAGATCTATTCAGAAATCTTCCATGCACATTTGGAAGGGGTCATAGGGTCCTAATCTGTCGCAAAAAAACTACCAAGAAGAGTGCTGAATCAACTGAAATTGGATTAGAAGTGAAGAATTCAGCCACCTTACTGACCACTAAGTCATGAATCTGATCTTGAAGGATTCACGAATGAGGCACAATACTTTGAATGACACTGCCACATCAACAAGTATGATCCTCTCAGCATGCTGTAAACCCTTTGGAGTTTCCCTCCGATAGTCACACAACCTACCCTCAAAAAAGCGGCAGCCGACCCGGTTCCTTCTCTCTCAACTCATGCATTCGGCATAATCGATTCAAGTGGCGCTCCCAAAACCTGAGCGCAATCATGACATCTTTTTTCGCATCTCAACAACCTTTCCAAAGAATCCAAATATGGAGGGTCAGATAGGGATAGGTTTCGAAATACCTTGGGGCCAATCCCAAGGGAGCCAACACCCGCGAGTTCCACCCAACCGAAACCACCAACTCTGGGAGCCGATTAACGAGCAATCGGCTGCGCCACCGGCCATTGTTCCAAGCAAGAAATCGTTGATTTCAATGACCTCCCCACGAGCGTAACGTGCCGTGGATCGAAGAGGTTGAGTACAGCCAAACACTGTTTGTTATACAATTATATATACAGCACCTATTGAAGAGTATCCGAAATTCACAGCCTATTGGTATCTATTGGTGAGAAACAGCAATTGGTCTCTTCGAACTGTACTGTCTGTTTTACAACAATTGCATAGTAATCCCTTCGAACTCGAACTTTGGAACTCACAGTCTGGCATTTGTCACTAGTCACTATAGTTACTAGTTGTATGTATCTCATATATCTCCATCTTTGTCAATCTTCGTGCCGAAGAATCCAACGATCCTGCCTTCTTCACTGTCTGCGAGCCAATATAACTTCCCATGGAGGCACGGGAATCTACAGCAATGATGATACCACCTTGAAACCTGTCAGGAAAAAGAGGAGCAACTGAATCTCCAAAGTTGCCACGGTTTTCCGGGGTTCTAGGAATAGAATAACAAAAATAAAAAGGGGAAAAATCCTTCCTGCCCCCACCAAAGGAAAGGATCAGTTTCACACCCAACTAACTCGCCCAGCAACACGAAGCCAAGGGTGGTGGTGCCCTTCATGAAGTCCATTAACTTTGGTGCCTTCGGGTCTGGAAAGACTCATGGGGAGGATCTTGGAAAAATGATGTTGTACTATAACAGTATAACTTGTATAACTGTATAACAGTATAAATAGTATAACTATAGGATCAACTAACAAAACCTTCATAACGAATTGCTATAGATCGAACATGATATCTCTGGTTTTCGGTCTTTTTAGTTTTGAGCCATGGGCCAAATGTACATCGAAACAATCTTCCACCTCACCGGTCTTCTTGATGTCAAGGCAAAAGGACTTGGGGTTTGCCACGGGAGCCATGGCAAACCTGAGTCTTGGGTTGTGGATTTGTTTGGTTTCCATTCCTACCCTCAAAGGTCATGGATATAACTTTGAAATTGATAGATATATGATGGTTCCGAATGCTGAAAAGCGTTAGAGATGCCAAACCATCAATCAGGGATGCCACGCAAAAGTTGTGTCTTTTTTTTGCGCCGTAATCTGCAAAAAAGGTGGCCGGATTTCCCAAACACCGTGGTATCAGAACCCATGTTGTGGCAGTTTTTCTGTTCCATTGATGTTCCCAGGTTGCACGATGTTGCACTCCTTTTTCCAAGATCGCGGCCAAAAATGCTCCTGAAATTTCGATTTCAGCTCGCCGCTTGGTACTGACAATCATTGATTTGACTATAGTCAAACATATGTTGTGAGGATGTTTTTTTTGTATGTGTTGTATAATGGTGCGAGCCCAAGCCGATTTATAACACCGGACACAAGTAACACAGCAATCTGCTCTTGGATGCCGGCCACCTGGTGGTCCAACTATTGCTTCAAAGACAGAGCTTGGGAAGCATCTCGTTGCCTTAGGCAAAACGAGACAAGCCCAGCAAATAGGCTTTGCCTCTTGCTAGAAACCTATCGGATATTGAGATGTGAGGTGATGTCTGTGGGCCTCACATTAAAGGGCAGTCTTTCTTCTGTGAAGGAGCCAATTCCCAGGCAGCATCGAAGCTGCGTAAGAGGTCATTGGTCTCCCCCTCCAAGCACAGTTTCACCCGGAATTGGAGCTCCCCTCTGCCGGGATGATCTAGAAGCTGCATGCGAAAATGTCTGTAGCTACAACGGCTCGCCACTTTGTCCAAATGTTCTTGGAAAGATGTTTGAAGAGCATCGCAATTGGATGTTTGCAGCAATTGTAAAAGTCGCGAACTACGACCAGGACCTCGACTTCTGGAGGAGGTGTAATCTGCAACATACGCCAATTGCACCTTTGTTGCATCTCCAGGGCGACACCACTTCACATCTTTGACTTTTGGAACCCAGGTAGCACCTTCATGGTTGAAGCTGGCGAGGGTTTGTAAATCACTGATGCTGGCACGAAAGGGTTGTCCAAAACCATGGGGGTTTAATTCAGCTGCTGTCGGTCGTGTGTCTGGTGTTCTCACCTCTCGAAAACCCTGTGGTTTGAATGGCCGCCCATCCTCCCGCATCTTTGGTGAACGTCCATAGCCATGGACCTCTGCCGCTGTTGGTCTCAGATCCGGTTGGGGGTGGTTTGAACGCCCAGCTTCTTCAAAAGGTCTGCTGTGTTGTCGGCTCGGTCTTGGCATTCCATTGGTTGCATGAGGGAAAGGAAAATTGGCCGCATGCACATTGGCATAGCCTTGAGCTTTAGCTTGATAAACCGCCTGACTCTTTCTTGCAGCCTTTTCAGCTGCAGCCCTTTCTGCTGCCAGTCTTTCTTGTTCTAAGTGCCCATCATAGGCTCTCCTCTTTTCCTCATCTCCCAAGACTTCATAGGCATCCGTCGCTTCTTGAAAGCGACGCCGCGCTTCCGCCGAGGCGCCCGCTTTGTCAGGGTGCCATTGAAGGGCCTTGGCACGAAAGGCCTTGCGCACATCTGCGGCATTACAGCCATGGTCCAAACCAAGAACGGCATAATGATCTAAGATACCTTCGAACTCCAAGGTCATGGAGCACCATTTGGGGGTTTCACCAATGAGATGAAGCTCGAATTAGCTTTGTACACCTTTTTGAACCAGAAAAAAAAAGTCATACAAGCATAAGAGATGTTTTGGAATGGCCAGGAATGCCTTGCCCCTGTGTAACTCTGTCTCTTTTGCTGAAAGAGCAAAATTCCATTCCAGCATTTAATCACATTGCCTGCCGTGCTGCCAGTTGATGCTTTTCTCAAAGTATTCGACATTTATGGCCAGAAATGTCAACAAGCTTATCGATCAAAACAGTTGATCACTTCAATCTGTACCACTTGCTGTAGCCAGGCCTTTCTAGCCTTTCCAAGCTACAACTGGCTACACCTCAAATCCCCTTATTATTCACCTACAACTGTTTGGTGTCATCCCGAAGTGCACCATGCATCTCAAAAGGGACCAGTAAGATAAGCTGGATCTGCCAGGTTTTTTTTATCCCATGCACCAACTCCATGCTCAGGTTCGAACGCATGGGGCTCACAGTTTCGCAAGTCATAGACCGTGTTGTCTGAGCGGATCAACCAAGCTACTGAAAGTGACTACCCGCCAAAGATGGCAAATTTTGGTGGGCTCGTGGCTGGTCTTTCTTTTTTGTTGCTATAGTTGACGCTGGTAATCTTGATCTTTATCGAAGACCATTCTGGTTACGGATCATAGAATCGACTGATCTCTTCAAACGTGCCTTCATCGTCCTGATAGTGCTGGCTCTTGCTGAACATGGAGGGGTCCTGGCTATCGTAGAAAGGCCTCTGGATAAAACTTTCCACTTCAGAAGTGCGTATAAATACATGCAGTACAGATCAGCAAATTTAAAAATCTAGCTGCTGTGACCAACGCAACTATATAAATACAGGCACATAGTAAGATAATTTTTTAGCCCCTGAAAACAAAAACTCCAGTATACATCTAGTTACAGAACACTCCAGGTTTCAGGTCTGGCGGCGTTGGTTTCTTTTTTCAAAAACATGTCCGAATCCTCCATGAAGGACATGTCAATTGCTGCCACTGCCATTTTTGCCTCAGCTGTATAGCTTTATGCTTGGGTCCTGATCGGGTTGGTGCTTTCTTCATCTTTGAAGCATACAATATGATCAATATGATATATGATGCTGTATATTTGTGCATACGTTACATACAAGTAGAAAGTTTCCCTCTCACCAACCTTAGAAATCACATAATACGTATCTAAGCTTGGTCTTTGTACACGTCTTTCTGGATTTTCTGGCCTCAGGACTGCAAAGTGCCGGGCCCCGAATTGGATATTTGTTGAGCCACAGATGGCTGTTTTTCATCGGTGGATTCAATGCCATGAAATCGACCGATGAGAAGAAGGGCCGCCAAAAACACTGTGACGGATAACGGGAAATCATGTTTTCATCCAATCCATATTGGTCTATACAATTCCTTGGTTTGGTTTCAACAAACACTGACAACATCGTCTCCCCAAAATCCAGTGTCATGCTCTTCAACCTAGCATGATGGAACGCGATGCAATTCATGCGTTGCATGCACATCTTGTTGGACAAAAAACCTTACTCTACAGTGCTTCAAGCTTCACAGAATATATATTATAGTATGATTATATGATTTTGATGTATATCTTACAATATCCGTACTGGAATGAACACAAGGAATCCATTGTTGCCATTTTCAACCTGGAAGGATTCATATATCAGACTTATATCAGACCAAAAACACATTTTTTTCGATCCGCCGCGATCACATCACGGGGCTCGCATTCGCAAATGTTGAGGGAGCGACACCCTGGAGGCCGGTGGGATGGTTTTTGCTGCTCAACCAGTGGCCATAGGTTTTGGAAGCTGTAATCTTCAATGCCATTATATACAGTAGTAACGAGATTGTAAGTTGAGTTCTAAGTTATAACTTATAACTTTATAACCCCCCAATTTAGATCCCTTTAGGTGACTTCCAAACTAATCTACAGAGGTTCATAAGCGCGAGATAACGAGGCTTGCAATGTACTCAAACTATAACAACTACTTCCACCTATCACATCCAAGTAACTTCTAGTTGCTAGTTTCTGCTTATCTCCAACGAACACATATATTACATAATGGCATTTTTTGGACATGGGGGGAAAGTCTCAAGGATCTCCAGGATCTCAACTATAGCTGCATCCCACCTCCCGGCAACTTCAGCTGCCAGAGCTTGTTGTGTCGGTGCAGCCTTGCTTGAAGGTGTCCATATCAGCCGCAGTTTATCATCACTTCCACCAAACGCTATATGTTTTTTCAGAAGCTTTCTAAGCAGCCCTGCCGGCTCGTAGCGGTTCTGCTTTGAGACTTTCCCGCGGCGTTCCACTGAAGGCTGGCCTGGGGTTACTCTTAATGTTGGCACAAATATCAGGTGCTTCCAGTGTTAAGGGAGAGATCCAGCAAATTTCAACCGCCTGGGCTCATGGTGCCACAAACCCATGCAAACTATGGACAGGAATCAATGTGATCTTTGATTGAGGGGGCCATAATTGAACTGTGATGGTAGTAGAATGGCATCACATGGCCCACAAGCATCTTGGCAACCCTGCTAGAATCATATTAGGGTCTTTATTTTTCTGGATTGTTGGTTCTCCTATGAACAACAACCAATCAACAACAGTAAACCAATCCCTAGGTTTCAACAAGGAGAGCTAACCAACCCACAACCAAACCATCGTCTTTCAACCGGGCACATTCACAACTCGACTCACGACGTCACGAATTCCCTTGGGGTCAAGGGGCTTTCAAAACGATGTATCGCAGCCATGATGGCCATGGCTCTGGCCTCAATCAACAACAAAACACCAGGTGGTTTCTTTGGGAACCCTGCCACCGATAGATTTTTTTGGGGTGTGTGTTTTTTCTTAATTCCGAACGAAAAGGGTTGAGAACAACTCGGGAATTTCATGTGACCCGACTTTCTAAGGACGTTCAAAAGGGATGAAGGTATTCTTCCAATTTTTCTTGGATTTTTTGTCTTTTTCTTCTCATGTGCAACCTTGTCGTAAATTAAGTGTGGGATAGTGTGGGTAGATAATAGCAGGAACTGTTCAATATGTTAGCTTGATCTCCATGGCAAATCTGGATCGCGCAACATTTGTTGCCCCCACACTAAACACGCCAAACACAACATCCAAACTTCCAAAGACCTCGTCTTTCAGCCAGGGTTTTTCAACCTCCCATGCGCGGCTCACTACCTGTTCACAGGATCATACAGGAGTTGTGTCATCCAGAGATCAGGAATCCCAACAGTCGCAAAAATGCCGTGCTGATGTATCGCAGAATGTGTCACGCCGACAGAGCGGAAACATGAACAACAACAAAAAAAAATGGCCAAAAAAAATACAAACATGATCTCCCAGTGGCTGCCATCCCAATTGAACAATTGGTGGGTTGGGGTTTCCAAGATGGGTGGCTGGAATCAAGTCATCTCCCTGCCGTGCGCACCTGACCACAGCGACAACTCTCCACACAACGACCTGGTGGTTCCGTATCGCCAGGGGGCACCTCGGAACGCTGAAGATCTCCGTGGATTTTCCCAAAAGAAATTCACTACACATAAAAACTTGCTAAGGCTATCTATAAAATCAGTATAGAGGGACAGGGAAAAGCATTTTGAGATGTTTTCATGTGTTTTTGGTTCTTTATTTCGATTTGGTTTGGAAAACATGCCAATTTAAGATCATGATCATCTCATCAACTCACAATTCCTCCCATCCAAGGTATCCTACTGCTGGCGGCTGCGCATTCTTTGGCGGCTCACCTGCCCAAAGGTCGGAATTTTGGAGAGGAAAATGACACCACTTCAAGCAACTAGGAATGCCAAATACATACAATTAATATCAAAATGGCACTTTATACCACTGCACCCCCTCCTTCAATGAAGAGGTGAAATGATGAGAGAATGGATGAAGTGAAACAATGAATAAGGTAATGAGATGAGAAAATGAATGAGGTCAATGGAAAACGAATGAGGTGGATATGTACAATAGAAAATGTACAAACCTACATAAAAATATGCATAAACTAACGTATAATCAATGATACAAATCAATGAATGCCTAGGAGAAAAGTCCGTGATACAATATATATATATATATATGGAAAATGAATGAGGTGGAACGGCAAAATGATGAGAAAATGGATGAGGTCAGGTAAAAAAGACCCCTTGATTGTGTATGGAGATACTTAAAATAAACAATGTTCAAGGTGTAAGAAAATGAAACAAATAATTGAGTGTGAAAATAATAGAAGACGATGTAATGAATGTATCAATGAGAGGCATGAATGCATGAATACTACAACAACAACAACAACAACAACAACAACAACAACAACAAGACAAACACCGTGAATGGGATAGAGAGCACTATCGATCGCACATTGAACAAGAAAATGCATATCGTTCATTTAGGATCCTGTGTCAAGTAGTGAGTTTCAAAAATCACAAGACAGAACAGGAACGAACTAAAAGTCGCATTCACAATATAAATACCCCAGACAACCGCAAGCTGACATGTAAACAAATGCACAAGAAGAAACAACAAGATAAACAAGACAATGAAATCAAAGATAGAATAAGACACCAACAACCACTAGAATACCTTCATGAATGAAATCCATCACATGCAGAAGAACCATAAATGATTAACACAATATGTTATCTTGTAATATGATTAATCGTCTTTGAGGCAACCATCATATGAATAACGCCTTAGACTAAGCAAAAGAAACCTCAAGAAATAATGGATGCACTGTGACATTAACTAAAATTAAAAAGGCTAGGTGAAAAGTGGGTGATGAGACAAGTTGAAAATAGAAGAGGTGGATAATACACATATCATCATATATACTATGTATAAATACACTAATATAATGAAACGAAAACAAATGAGACCAGGTAAGGTGAACTGTTTTTGATTGAAAATTCTTGATAATGTATGTGGTGAAAATTTACCCATAAACCCTCAAGGCCCCCCGGCCGCAGCCACCCAGCCTCCGGGCACCCAGCCACCGCCGTCGCCAATGTAACCTCCAGGGGTTGCTAAACAGCTTGGCGGGCTCCTGGACTTCAGCATGTCCCTGCCTGCTGGCCAGCGACCACCTGGGGGTGGAAGACCTAGGTGTCTTTGCCAGTTGAATCTTGTTGAACACTTCAACAGTTTCTCCTGCACACAATCCACCTAAAGAATTGGTGTAACTGCAACAGCCGGCACTGACTCAGAAGCATCAACCAACCAATGCAGAAAAGCCACCAGTACCAATAGTGTGGCACCCACACTCTTTCAATCTTTAATGGTGAAAATATGTGAAAGTCATGATTCAAGGGGCGCAGAGCCATATTCCTACACCTAAAATAAGAATGACAGTTTCCTACACTGCTCTTCATCTCAATGGTCGTCAGATTCATGTTTGGTTCCGTTTTTCCCAGCTTAGCTTCCAACTTGGCACTCCTTGGGCTTGGAGGGCAGGTGGCACCGGCACGGCAGGCAGCGTCTCCTTCCAGGTATCGCCGGGACGAGTTGAGCTAGAACCTCAGGCAGAGAGAAATTCATGGCTTGGCTGGGCTTTTTTTTTGGGGGGGGGTGGTATGTTTTTTTGTTCACCCCCCAAAAAATAAAAATAAATCACTTCAGTTTGGAATCTTCCCGAAACTCTAGAGACTCGGGTTTTTTTGGATGTTTAGGATCTATTAGGATCTTGCTGCAACGTACTATGGATCCAACAAGATGCAATGCATTCGGTAGCTACAATGGTAATACTTGAACACATGAACTGAAAATGGAATGAACCATCTTCATCTGGGCTTGCATACTGCCACCAAAGGTGTTCTGACCTGCTGTGTGCTAGTGAAAACAGCCACTGGCACGGCATTTTGCACTAGCATTGTCGATGCTGACTGACTCTGGCCTGGAGGAAAGCGTGGATCCTGCAGCAACGGGTGACTTACAGATCAAGTGAAGCATCCGTCTCCAAAAGCGAAAAAGAACTGCCGATCTTTAGAGCAAGTGTGCGTCGATGAAAGACGTTGAGAAGCATAGTCAGTATAGTTTGGGATTTTTACATTAAACAAATTGTTGAATGGAAGAAAGAAAGAAAGAAAGAAAGACCCTCTGCTCTCTGCTTCTTTTGGTTCAAGATTGGGTAGAAGGGCAAGTTGCCCTGTTGAGATACTTCCCCGCGATAACTTTGCAACGCTGAACGCAATGTTGACAAAAGCAAGGACAAGATCACATGAGAGGTCGTTTTCCCTCACGGTTCCTTTCACAATCCTTTTGAGAATTCTTCCCTCTTGAGAACTTCCCTTAATACGACATCTTCTTGATCTTCAAATACCGTATTATTTATTTACTTCAAACCGAAGTCTTCATCCTCAGTTTTATTTTCTGCCCCTTAATAGCCCTTTTTCCATTGCACCCCGGGACCTGCAACTGCACCTGGCAACATATTAAAAGATGAAAAGTGATCGGCCAAGGTCCAGGGAAATGAAACCTTCAAACTTTTGATTCATGGCAACGGGTCTCTGCTTGGAGTGGTGAAACCCCTGTCAGTTTCGAGTGCATCTTCAGATGAAAGAGACTGTCAAAGTACAGCCGCACCAGCTATAAGGAAGAATTCAGCGTGTCTAAGGTAACATAGAGGAATTGCTACGCAAGTGACCTTGTGCTTTCTGGCCCCTCTGTTGTTTTTAAATCCAGGAAATATAGAGAGAGAGACTCCATGATGCCGTGATGTACCAGATTGCATCAATGCTCCATCCAACACACATCTCAACAATTCGGTGCCAGAAAATCGCCTGTGCAGCTTGCATCTGCATCATTTGGGCCTTCTGCTGCTCAATTTGCCTTTCCACGATGCTTTGTCAAACACAGCAACGCAACTTCCAGACCCAGCGGTTGGTGATGCCTGCTCATCGGAGAACCCAAGTTCCGATTTCAGTCTCCGTGAGCAGTGAGTCCAGTAGTTCCGTTCCCATATCTGAATTCTTCCTTGGAAGTTTCGTGTTGAGTCTTAATCTTAATATGATATCTTTAATTATCTTCATATATCCTAATATATTGATATCTCTTAATACATCTCAATACATCTTGATATATCTCAATTGATGTATCTGTATTGTATTTTATCTGAAAATTGTGTAATACTTTGTTTTTCCCCTTCACTTGTGTCACCTGTATCCAGGCCTCTGTTGGTGTTGGTTCTTTTGTTCCAGCTCTCGAATCTTGTTTTGGAGCTCGCGCCTGGGGTTTCTCGAAATCAATACTTTTCATATCAACCTGGAACCTGACAAATCCACTTTAAAAATGCTTGTTTTGGCTGGATGATTACAAATCTGCACATCAAAAATGGGTGTTTAACCAAACATCCGCTTGAAACTGGTTGTTTAGGGTTCCAGGAAGGTATGCTCAAAAAAAATCCATGAATGACATTTGTGGCTGTGCACATATATACAGTACCTTTGGTTCCCGGGCTCATGTGGTTTCATGGTTGCAGCCAATTGTGCACCTAAGATATTGTCCAGTCAAGTGGCAACCCCACATAAGCTTGAAGGAAGCGAGTCTCTGTTCAAACAATTGTCTGGTTCATTTCTTGCAACTTCAAGAAATATATGGAAAAATCATGAAAAATCGGACAAATCTGCTTCATCGGCTCTTGTTGCCCAAGTTGTTTGCAAAACCTTTGATGTTTTCAGTGAACCAAAAGAGTCTTCAACGATTTCCAATGTCTAAGGTCCCTCACTTTGCGATGCCGGTTTGACTGGCTGAACACGCCTACACTACAGCAGGCAAACCAAAGCTTACGTTATGGGAAAGTCTTGCGAAACTCACGCTTTCCACACGTTGCAATGCCAAAGCTTCTTGTTCATAGAGATCACTTTGGCGTACCACAGACCACAAAGCTTAAGTCATGTTTAGTATCCTAGGTAGATCCTTTCTTGTAAAATCTCCCAGAAATACCATGGTGTCCAACTTAAGTGATTGCCTTTTTCAAAAGGATCCTAAACACTCCTTAAAGCTTCAAAATCTTCAAAATTAAGAGAAAGTCAAACCAAAACATCTGGGTGTATGGCCCAAAACTATTGACCCTCTACATGACTCTACATGGATCATTCCAATACATTTCAAAAGACAATATCCAAATCTGCCGTTGTGTTGGCATCCGAAATTTCAGCCAATTCGCCATCTTCCCCTCTGTGTTTCTGCCATCTCGGCACGCGCCTGTCATTCGAATCCAGGGGACCAGCCTGTGGAGCTGTCCCTTCTGTTCGGACTTGGCGAATAAGCCTGGCTTAGTCGAATCTGAGATCACTTCCATCGAATCTGAAAATCTGATAACATACTACGAGTATCTATTTGAGGTTTCGTTTCAAAAGTTGCCGTAAACCGACTGATCCGACACTCATGGCCAACCGTTCAGGCTCCTGGTCAGTTCCCTCAATCGCGGCACGGAATAGGTCTTCAAGTCGAAGTTAAAATCCTGCAGAAGACAGGCATTACCCGAATTTTGTTGGGATGAAAGGGCTGCTTCTTCATAGCCCTCAAAACAATTTGGCCAGTTCTCTTGTTTCAGCCTTTCAAGAACAGATCACGCAAAAAAGAGTCCTCCGCATCATCAGCTCGCCAAGTGATGTCAGCCTGCATCAAGCTTGGCTTTCTGAATCTACGCAAAACTGGACAGCAAGTGGATGTCTTTGCCTTGCTTTTTTTCGGGAAAAAAAACCAGGCACCCTGCCGGTACGAGTATCTCGTTTCTAAGGTTTCAAACGTTTCGAACGGGCCCTTCGAATCCTAGCCCGAATTTTGCAGCAACAATGCCATGCCCGAAGGCATAGTTGACCTTTGAAATTTGGTGCCTCCTAGAGGCCGGATCAAAACCACAAACAGCCCAAAAAGGCCATAAATCCTGTTGATGGTTCAGAAATCTGGCCAATCACCTGGGATGTAAAATTCCCTGTAAATAATGGGATAAAGATGGATAAACTACCCACCTCAACTGGTGAGGTTGCCGGATTTCTGAAGCATCAACAGTCCCACAAATCCCGCCCCACACTTCCCACAGGCTGCAGTTCCTGTACCTTGAAGTACTCCATCAACTTATCCAGCTGTTGAGGTTTCAACTCATTAATTTGCCTCTGGAGAACCTCTACAGTCTCTTGGAGGCTATCAGGGATCTTGTCCTGTCAAAGTTGTGGCAGAAAGAAATGGTCCAGAACTATCCCTATGACAAGCACATGCCGCATTAGGGGGGAGGCACATGAATAAACAATTGGTTCTACCCATGCTGTTTCAATGGCAAGTCATGTCACTTAAGTAAAAAGTCAACAAGGGATTGCTTCAAGCCATCTTGACCCGAACATCTCAGTCAAAACCAGGATTTTGCAATTCTTCCACCGGCTCTCCTTGCTGGGGCTTGCATCCTTCTCCTCAGTTGGATCGTTTAGAATTCACAGGGTTCGGCTTCCAGATGGATACCCTTGGTGTTTGTTATTGAAGCAAACCAAAAGTGGATGATGTTCTGGAGATAAAGCTAGTGAGAGATTCCCCCCGGAAGAAAAATGTCGCTTGTTTGCAAGCTGGGAATTGCCTGGCATGGCATGGGTGTGTAACATTTTGTTGAAAGTCTCCATTGCAGCATAATCCACTTGATCCCAAAAAGAACATTCAAAAACGTCCATGACGTTATTCTCTTCAAAGATCACCAAAAATATGACAATAGTAATAACAACTAAATACAGTAATAATACCAGTAGTGCCCGGACAAGCCGGGGGCGGAAGTTTCCAAAAGGAAAAGAACTATATAGCACAGAAAGAATTTGCCTATAGAATGTGCGCAAGGCGACCGACCAGCGCGATGCCCAAATCATTTCTTTGGTGTGAACGAGCCTTCTGCTGTTCCATGGTGGTGATGTTTTGTGCTTTGAAGTGAAGTGTTTTGATGTCTTGATGTCTGTTGCGGGGTCAGGTCATGTGATGGTCACGTCATTTGATGCGATGTAATGGCTTGTGTTGTGTCATGTCACGTGATGCAATGCGATGTCATGGTGATGCGCTGTACTACTCCAGTACTACTCTGTACTACAAAGTACTACTCCAATACTACTCCGTACTACAAATACTACTCTGTACTACTCCAGTACTACCCTGTACTACAAAGTACTACTCAAGTACTACTCTGTACTACTCCAGTACTACCTTGTACTACGAAGTACTACTCCAGTT
>DF245939.1:0-13707 GCA_000507305.1 Breviolum minutum Mf 1.05b.01 | reverse complement strand
TTGTTATTGCATGCATGCTATAAAACCGAAACTATCGCAACGATACCATATCACATTCGCAGCAGTCAGATAAATGTTTATTCTTTGCCATGTCAGTTGACAGTAGTGTTGGACGAGTAATTAAGGAGTTTGCAGAGTCCCAGGTAATTACTCAGGAGTAGAATACTTAGGTCCCAACCAGTAGAACTAATTGCTGCCATGGCCCTCCATACGCTCCTTTGTACACATCGTACCTTGGCGCTGGTCAGGGTGGAACCACAGCGCCGTTGTATGCCAGGTTGTTAGATGTTGAGAAATGTTGAGATACGTGCTGGCTGAATGTAAATAAGTGTGGTGCCTGGCTGGTAGTTGTAGGGCAGACCTAGGTAGCGATGGCTAAAGACAATGGAGATTTTGAAATTCAGATGATATCGAGTGATATGATTGATACTTGGATATAAACATGGCAAAGTACATTCAAAATTATGTCATTTATTCAACTATGAAGGCCCAAGGTTAGAAAGGACATAATTATTGTAACAATTCAAGGACCATAATATACGCCAAGCCAGAAAAACACTAAATGTTCACCTTTGATGCTTCCCTCATCGAAAGTTGTGGAAGCAAATCTCAGAATTCTGCAAGCTTGCGTAAGCATTCGCGCAAGCCATGCAGCAAGGTTGTGCGTAAGCCACACTGCCACGTGTGGCGTGAGCGGAGCTATGTCACGCATGCAATGGAAACATAGTGACGTTGTGCAAGTGAAGAATGGGTATTGAACAGATCCAGAAATTTGCATTTTCACATCATCCCTATTAGGAATGCAACAAGCCATGAGTTTGGTCGCAACGAACCTCCGCCATGACTTATGAGGACCTTCCTCCTGACGTTTGATCCATTTTTCTTTCCTTGATGTGCTTCCTCCTTACTTTATTGTTGGAGTTTTTTCCCCACATTCCGAAAGTCTTGCCAGATGACAGGTTGTTCGAGTTTGTAAATGAAGGCCCTTTTGTATGTTTTAGTTGATTTGACTTTGAGTTGAAAGGTCAGGTGTGTGAGGTGTGACAAGATGATGGGATATTGTGGGAGGACCAGGGTGGACTGCTTAGTTGCTTTGCAGATGGCTCAGGATGGGGTGTGGGGCTCTTCGAGGACGTCGTTACGTGCGGGCCTTGATGGGGTCGCAACGCCTGTGGATTGTGAAGATTCTCACAGCAAGTTTCAAGATGATTTTGCAAAGACGCACCCCCCAAGATTTTAGTATATTTTAGTTTTAATGATTAGAAGGGAATCAAGAGATGGCATTTTGATGCATTTTCTCACGCTTAAAACAGAACTCTACTCTACAATGTTGGTAAGTCATTTGCAGCTTTAAGTTTTGCGTATTCCCACAAATCTCAGCATCATCATCATCGAGATACACCATTGTCACCTCAGTTTGTTTCGCCTGAGGCGCCACTGGAGTGGGCAGCCTAGAGAGCCTAAGATAGTTGGAAGCTCTAATTCCATCGCCACATGGAATTAGCCTTAACAATACGGGGAGTCCCTGCCATAGAACCAATCCTTTTGGAAGTGTCCAGTGAGCTCAAACATCAAAGTTCAATTTTTGTGAACTTTATGATGGTGTCATGAAATTCCTGAATAAGCCGTTGTGTAATGCCGGCTTCTTCCGCTAATCTTTCCAGGTTTTTTGTCCATTTTTGGCCAACATTTTGAGGTCCGAAACAGTTCCACCCTTGGTATCTTGGCCTTAGATGGACCTATGGAGCTTGATGAAAGATGACAAAAGGGGTGCCAACAAAGCTGTCTCCAGGCAGAGATCCTCCAAATCCAACAAAACAACTAACAAAAGCTGCCTTCCCCGATAACTTGATCACAAGGTGTCGGAGCACAGTTCAGGCGCATTCGCATTGGGAGAGTGGGATTGATTAATAAGGAATTGATGAATTGCTTGTGTTTTGTTCTTGATTGATTCTGTCAGTCATCGATTGATTGATTCAATCATTGATTGATTGATTGATTGATTGATTGATTGATTGATTGATTGATTGATTGATTGATTGATTGATTGATTGATTGATTGATTCGGTGATGATGCTTGATATGTTGAGATGAGCATTAGTAGTTTGGCAGCTTCGGGCTGACAAATCAAAACGCTGCTCTGGTCACTTGCAGGCCAGCGCAGTGATTCAAAAAATGCACAGGCCTGAAAGCCAAAAGGAATGTTTGAGGGCTGCTGGCGACGTTTAGTACGTTTATGTTCTGGCTGGAGGGCGGTACTGATGTTTTACGAGTGACTGCAAACACGGTTGCATAGGCTTTCGTTATATATTTCAAATGCTTTCATAGGAAGGGAAAGGCTGAGAATAAAGTTTGGTTTTCACATAACTCTTGCAATAGATTCCATGTAGCCTCAAACCGTCTCAAACCCTTCAAGACAGAGGGTACAACAAATTGTTCATTCTGCACCATGTCCGACCATCTCTGTGTTTTTGTTAGAACCCAGGGCCCCAATGAAATTCACCAAAAACATGTCGGATTTGACTTCTGCTACAAGTCAGTTCAGTATACACCCCTGAAGATTAATATGGAACATAATCATGGAGGTTTGGTTCAGATCATTTTCCTTTCTAAATGGGTGATTTGTAGGTTTTATGTTAATCTTCCAGGGTGTAGTTCAACATCACCGGGCAGCTAGGTGAACATCACCAGCGCAGTAGATGAGGCAGCAAGGGCAAAGAATCATTCTTCGCGATGCCGGTGACTTCCAACAAATAGCAGATTGAGCGACTGTTCAAGGAAAAACTGATACTTGATACTCTTAGTATACTTTTCATTGAAAGGATGATAGGGTTCCACGCAATCTCAAGCATGGCAACTACTGCAAGGACATGCAACTACTGAAACCTCAGTTTGGCTTGATGGACACCGTTTGGCTTGGGCTCAAGAGTGATTCGGGGTCCGTGCATTTGCCTTGTGAGCAGGCTAGTTGAGAGTTGTGTGTGCGTGTGTGTAGCATGAAGAGCGCAGCTTCTGAGGGGGTTACAATTCCGGATGTTGCATTGATATTCTACAAAAAACTATCCATCAACTGGACTTGATATGCTGTCATGTTCTTGAATCATGGCACGAGACCCTCGAACCTTGAACTCTTTGTTCCACCATCGCATCCATGTCAATCGTTGTAAAGGCGCCAATGCTGGCCAATGATGCAGGCTGGTTCTACAACCCAATCGGAATGTGCCTGTTGTGTGCGCTCTTTTTCTTGGCTTAAGGGAATCAGCCTCAGAGAAAAGTCATGCTGTATGAAAACTGAAGCTTTATGTTGTTTTTTTGATGTTATATAGATTATGTTGCTGGATTTGGTGGTTAAAAGCTCATTCAGTACCGTTTGTTGCAAGTGCAGGACATGGGCTTGTGAATGTGTGTATCCACTGAATGAAACTTTACAAAGGAGATCAAAGGAGTCTACACACTTGTTTTCAATCAGGCTGTTCTTTTCCATTTGGATTTTGCAACGCACCTTGTTTGATCATGTATGCCTGCCTTCCTCTTTGTAGGATGAAGCCCTGAATGCTTCAGCAACCTGGCGGTATAGACAGATTTAAGGGAAGTTGTCAAGTGGTGATCCGCCGTTCTTGGCGGAATTTGCTGAGCAGTGCGCATGCTTACCACGCATCGCTAGTAAAATGTAAAAAAAACATGTATGGATAGGGAGAAAGAAATTCGTTGATGCTGCAAAAAAAGTGTTCGAACCTCCACTTATTTGTGACTTTACAGTTTTTTGATGTTATAATTAATATGTGTACAATATGAGTTTCATAGGTTCCATTCCAACATGTTCCAACCCTTCTTGTACTCCATCCATACTCTACGCCATCTAATACTGCACGCTTCCAAATGAGTTCCTGGCAAGAAGCGACATGTGTCCGTGCCCCCCCGTCTCCAAGTCCATCCTTTGCAAGGATGATCAACTTTCCAATGAGGAGGTGGATCTTTGGTGGCAGATGCTTCAGGTGACACGAGCAAAGATGTTCCCTTTTCCATCCTTTTGTTGCAATCTAAATGTGGAGGCTGTGGATATTTCTTTCTTCATGGGTACACATTCAGCTTTTCATGAAAGATTATGATTTGATTTCGCTGGATGGTTGAAAGATTCCTTTTTGGGGTACGACTTGCGAGTCCTACCTAGCCTTTCGTTCTTCGTAGACGAGGAAGTAGAGATACTATGTCGCCAGTTTCCGATTGTTTTCACCAAGGAATACATCGACGTTTATAATGACGAAGACAAGAGGCACCTTTGCGAAGATGCGGGGTCATTCCTTACACCTTTATTACTATCAACAATTTGCATCCATGATTGTGTGGACCAAATTACATGGGTCTGAGGTTTCTCTCTCTCGCTCTCTCTCTCTCTCTCTCTCTCTCTCTCTTCGGCTTGAAGTTGCATTAAAACCCAGTAGACTCACACGCACACACACACACACACATGCAGAGACAAATGTCCAACATGTTGAAAGCTCAAGTGCTGTTTGTGCAGAAGCCGCAGGCTCATAGAGTATCTATATAGTGTAATTACTGCAGTTTATGGTTACTTGAGTTGTTGCAGATTGCTTTGGGCATCGCATTCTTTGTGACCAAAAAGTTGCCCATAGTAACATTAATGTGTGTGTGGACATTTGTTGTGGAAAAAGTCTCATATGCTCATGATATGAGTTAAGGCCTACACACCTAGAATTACAGATCATCAGATGTGTCTCAAAATTCTTTGGAGAAAAAGTCATCATTTTTATGTGACATAGTCAGCTCCGGTGGCCCAAGCTTTGAAACACAATGCACAGTTTGCTAAGTCAAGTTGCTAAAGACAACAGTATGGGCCATAGCAATGTGTTCACGGGGTCATTTTGTGTTCCAAGGGCCGGAATGGCAGTTTCTTTGGTTTCATTCTTCCTGGCCAAAGCCGGGGGGGTTGCCTTCCTTCGAAGTCCTAATTTTTTGCCAGCAGTACTGGTAGGAAAGTAGCATGGTTTTCTCAATGGAACATTGAAATGGGAAGATAGATCTTGTGACCAAGGCCTAAAATCACTTTCACACTTCCACTTGCATTCAGAGCAGGGATTACAAGACAACGTCTCACCGCCATGGCTGCCAAGCAATATCTCCTTTGTTTGATTCTTTGGTGTGTTCACGCAGACGATGAACATGACATTTATGAGGCCAAGCCTTCCAACTATGATTGCCAAAATTTGGGCCAAACTTCTCCTATAAGTGCACAAGAGTGGTGCTGCAGGAATAAAGGCATAGCTTGCACCACCACCACCAGCACCAGTAGCAACAACGATTCAAATTGTACAGATATGGTGAATGTGTCGGAGTTGCAACGCCAGTGGTGCTGTTTACATGAAAAATCGGGATGTCTTAATGGAAGCGACTCCTACACCTTGGTCCGGGTCAATGGAACCAATGGGACCAATGAGACCAATGAGACGCTGCACCTTGTGACCAATGTGAGTACTGACGCCACTCAACCAAGCTACAATTGTACCAATGGGACTGATGTTTCAAGCAATTGGACTAGTGTTCACTTGTTGTGGTGCTGTCAACATCAAGGTTTTTGTGGAAACGTATCCAACAGCGGCCTTGTGCCTTTTGCATCTAGCACTTTGACCCCTTCGGACTCCAACGGTAGCGTCATCAACCAATCCAATTCCAAGACAAACGACACTTCCACCGTGAAGGTCAGTGACGATGCAATGGATAACGGCAATGTGTCGGGTACTAATAACAGCATCAGCAAAAGTCCGAGTCTTGTGAATCAAAAAGATGGTGACTACGACTGTGTTGAGGGTGCCAGCAATTGGAAACTGGAATGGACAAACGAGAAGGCCATTTGGTGCTGTAAGTTCCGGAACGTGTCCTGCTTTGACAGTATTGGAACGAGTTCCAAGCCCTTTGATTGCAGTGGTGCCGTAGAAGACTGGTCGGGGATCAAGACACAGTGGTGCTGTGAGTCCGAAAACCTTGGGTGCCCGAGCACAACAGGACCAATGTCCAAACCAGACAGGTTCAATTGTGAGAAGAAGGGGCACTGGTCCCGTATACGCCAGGCCTGGTGTTGCAAGAACAAGAATATAGGATGTTATGCCTGTAGTCCAAAGAAAGTTCAGATATGGGACCCTGCCCAGAGGTCATGGTGTTGTGAACATAGGAACCGGGGATGCTTTGATGCTGACAACGAGGCCCCAATGCAAGTGTTTTCCTGCAACTTGAAGGATGTGGATATGTGGCCGTCTGATGAGCGCAACTGGTGTTGCAAAAACAAGAACCTGGGTTGTGATCCAGAATGTGATTTGACAACATTCCCTGCATGGACAAAGGCACAGCAAATTTGGTGTTGCAAAACTAGGGAGTTGGGTTGCCCTAGAGATCAAACTACTTCAGTCCTTTTCGATTGCTATGCAGAGGAGATTGAAAGCTGGTCACCTATGAAATCACAGTGGTGTTGTTCCAATATGAAGCGCGGATGTCCAAGGTTTGATTGTGAAGATGGCTATTCAAACTGGAAGCTTGGTTTTAGCGAGGCCAAAAAGACCTGGTGTTGTGAGCGTTATGGCATGGCATGTGAGCCCACCAGCCAACCTGGCAGCCATGTCAGCCAGGCACCCGAGTCATTTGAGATTCCTGAAAGGTCTAGATGTCAAGGTGATCCACAAGAGTGGCCAAGCGCCAAGATGCAATGGTGTTGTTTGGTGGAACATCGAGGCTGCTTAGACGACCTTAATAAGGAGTTGGAGCAACCTTATGATTGCTATCAGGGAAGATCCAACAAGTGGCCACCAGAAAAGGCAGCATGGTGTTGCTTTGAAGCTTGGTGGCAACATTTTTGATGGGCAAAAAGCTACGAAATTACCCAAACACACAAACACACACATCAAAAAGAAAAACGCTTAGGTGTGCACGGCTAGAGGGAAATCATATGAGATAATGCCAATTCAAGATAGCATAGCTATTCTGGCTATTCTCGACTCTAGACACATGTCCTTATCGGGAAGCATGTCCACAGTACTTGCTTTCGGCAACATTAGTACAGTATATATAATATATGCGAACAGATATGAACAGCTAGTATATAGAATTATTTATAATTGTTTGTGCATGGGTGCGCAAAGTTAATTATGAAGTGCTCATTCGATGATTTGTTCGAGTAAATGTGTTGTTCAAATTTGCTATCCGTTTCAAGACTGGAAAAAGGCAGTTTAAATAGCGACATGGACTGTCACATGTTTGATGATTGATGTGCTTTTTCTTGCCGGCCTTTCTGAAATTGAGGAGAAAGGCACAGGTTGCGAAATTGAATCCTTTATGCAAAAGCAAAATCCAGAGCAGTCAGCGGAAGAGGACGATTCCGCCTTCTACTTTGTTTTGCTGCTATTGCTGGTCATTGTCATCATTTCTTACTATCGCGCGAAAGGGCATGGCAATGGGAGAAGATCCTTTAGCTTTGGCCCCTCACCAAGTCAAACTACCTATGGCCGAGGTGTATACTCAGCACTTGGTTCAAGGTATATGCCCCCAAGTTTGCCATGACAAGAGCTGAAGCAGCCCGGCAACTAAGAAGGCTATTCCATTTGGATTCCTAGGTCCTAATAGAGACTTACACTATCTTGTACTGTTCATGTTGGCTTTTGATGAATTGACTTTGACTTATGACTTTTCAGATTGTTTCAGTATAGAGTACATATTGATTAAAGTCATGGAATAATATATGATTATATATACTGTAATTATGGAAACATTTTTCTGATGTCTCATGCATAATTTCATATAATTTCATTTTTTGGGTTTCTTGGAAGATCTTGTGCTGAGTGCTGGAAAACCCAGCAGGAACAGATAGCCTGCAACAGGCAATGCAAGGAACGGATAGAACATACAATGACAAAGCACTCTTGGAAAAAGTCGCTGCGGGCGAGTTCACTTCCAAATCTTTCGAAGGGCCACTTTGATAGGGTTCAGGGTCCAAAAAATGGGTCCGACATGAGGGCTGCTAGTCCCTACAGGTTGCAACCCAATGGTGACCCACCATTTCCTGGGAGGCGACCGATGCGCCCACCGACCAGAGGAAGAGGTGAAGATTGGGAGGGGTGTGGCCCTGAAATGGCAAGGGAAGAAACCCGAATTGACCAAAGATTTTTGTGGGTTCCAATCATTTCAAATCATTCAATCACTTCACACTTCTGACAAGGAACCCCACCCACCCCAAAAAAAACACTCAAAAAATTTTGATTTCAAAATGCTAAATTTTTTTATTCAAGGGAAAAAAAATTGGAAATGCAAAAATGTTTCGGGTGTAGTTAGAGTTGTGCAGAAAACAGATGCTCAAGAAGAGTCCAAAAACATTGCTGTTGAAGCGTTTTAAGCTAAATAGTTGCCAACAAACTGGGGGCCACGGGATGATTTGGCAGTCCCCAATTCTCAACCTTGCAACATGTTTTGGGCTGGTACTCCGACTATGTTGTTTTGTTCTGTCCAAAACACTCTGGAAGAGAAACCAACGCACAAGAGTTTGACTATGACGTTGTGTGGCAGCATTGCCAGCAATGGTTCGACTACTGGCATGTTACAGCTAATGCCCTAAACGCAGAGCCACTTCCCAAGCAGAGACCGTGTTGAGTAGCAACTGTGTCATTTGCATTTGAAAGACTTTTGTGTTGGATGACAAAATAGGCAGGTTGCAAATGATCTTCCCTCTCTTAAGCAAAAATAATGCCAAAAAACGCAGCGTGCACTGCCTAAGTTCATCACTTTTACAGTTGCAGCAAAATCAAGCAAGCAATGCGGATTTACGACCCCAATAATTGCAAAAGTTAGGTCCTTGTTTGTGGTTGAAGCTCAGCAATTTCATGAAACATTTCGACTTTTCTCTTTCTACAATGCCAGATTTGTTTTTAACATACCCCGACAAAAATTTCCCGAATTCCGACAAAAAGAAGACACCCCAAACTGTTTGCAATCTTCATTCAAAGGACGAGCCAAAATGAAAACATGCCGAAGCTTCCCTGAGTAGAGCCCAAAAAGGCATGAAACTAACCACATTTCTTGAAAAATGAAAATGCAAGAGTATACTTTCCCCAAATTCCACAACTTCCATGTTCCATTTATAGCGACCGGCCTTTGGTTTTTGTGAACATATGAACACACACACAGTTGATGACTACAGTGCTTGTTTTTGTAGTGAGCACTGGTCTCAAAAGTCATTTGTGTTCAGTGAAGACGTGCAAATTGAAATCATTGCGACAGCTCCAAGATTTCTATCCTGTGTTCACCATAGATTGCAACACCTTGCTGGCTCCACATGCATTGTGTTTTGGGTGCCGCATGCCCTGTCCACGTTTTTGTTCACTGTTGTACGTTTTGTCCCGTATGCTTCTGAGAACGAGTGATTAGTGAGCACGACGAACGATGAAGAGACTCCAGTCAGTGGCACTGCTGCTGTGCGCCATTGTGGTAGCATGACCTCGTATTGATAGATACATGATACAAAGTTTAGATTTGAATCTGTTTTGACATTCCTCCACCTCATGGCCTCCCCCTTGATTTGCAACTAATTCGTTGTCAATCTTCTGCACACATATATTTTTGCATTTTTATTTTTTTCTCACCTTCATTTCCAATAATAAAAAAAATTAGCATTTCAAAATAGAATAATACATGAAACATGATTACAATCAACAATTTTACATATATGTTTACATTGGATATATCATCATTACATATTATATTGACTAATCTATATATAATAATTAAATAGTAGATTTTTTTAAAACATATCTTTGAACCTTGTTTCGGTCGTTTAGGTTTGTTTGTCGTGGGGGTCCGGGGCCTGGCAGGTCATGAGGAGCGGATCTCAAGCACTCAAGCTATTGGCCGTGATCCCAAACGTCGCGTCGCAACTTGGCACCTGTCAAAAGTTAGGGAAATGCAACGGAGAAATGCCCTTTCCCTCGAGCAAAATTCAGAGATGTAACAGTGGGTCCTTTTGATCACTGTGGGTGGTCATCCCATCCCCACCAGCTTTTTGGTAAGAAACGATTGCTTGAAACGGTATACAATTGCTGGTGAAACTCGGTGCTTCACTCTATACTCCTGCAGTGGTGACTCAAACACCTTGTTCATTTTATATTATATAGTTCCTTTCGTCGAATCATCACTCATCACTTTTTCCCCTCATGCCGTTATTTGGACCTGCACCTCAAGGTCCATGTTGATCATCACCATGTTCATCACCATCATCACTTTCATGGAGCTTACAACTTGGACCGTGCCTTGGCGGCCTAACATGGTCAGCTGGGTCAGGTTGAGATGATTGTTGTTGCCGATATCATCTTTCAGGGACTTGGCACAAAATCTGACAACTACTGTATCAACTCTTTTGACATTGAGATATTTTGAGTATCCTTTTTCAATGCCTCACGTCCCATCAGTATTCTCTTTATCCCACAGTGTCAACTTACATGCCGCTGCCAGGCGTGTCCGGTGATTCCGGAGAGCTGAAGCGTCATGAGCAAAAGGCTGAGGGGGAAGCAGAGTGGCGACTGGACGAGACCATCCGCCCACGACAGAAGCCGTGTGGTGCCAACGCACGAAGGTGCGAGGGGTGAGTTCCGGAGGAGATGGATTCCAGTGTTTGAGCGCAGATACTGTATGTATATGTTGTTTTTTCCTTGGGAGCAGGGTTTTAGATCAACCAGCACAAATGAAGATCTGACAAGAGCCAAGTCTTTGGTCAATGGCAAGCAGAGATTTGGAATGAATCAAGTGAGTAACTTTGCTGAACTCATCCTCCAATCTCTCCCTTTTTTTCGGAGGTTTGTTTCGCCAGAAATGTCCAGATCGCTGAAGTCGACCATGCTATTTGGTTCGTGCACGTTCAAGAAGTGTTCACATGGTGAAAGTTACTAACACTCTGAAGATTGGTTTTAATTGTTATATATGTGACAATCTTTGCATTCTATATGCATGTAGAATTTTCAATTTGATATGGCTGTTCACTTTTTTTATTGTTATGTTTCAGCTATCTATTAATCAGTATATCACATACTGTAATGTAATTGTTGAGTTTATTACTGGTACGTTGAACTTGAATGGTTTGCAAGTTCAATTGCTGCACTGCAAATTCTGTTTTAAACAACTGCTCATGGATTGGCCCCAGGTGGGTGAACACATACTACTGGTATATTTTCTTATATGTGATTTTATTACGATTATTGATATATAATGTTTATCATGTTTATCATAGTATGCATCATGAAGTATCCCCTGTGGCCACCAGATCTCCTCAACCAGCTTCCAAGCGTTTGGATTGTTTGTGTTTCCCTTGTTCCAGGACACGACATATGGGTCGATCCCAACAGGCCTGGGTGGATGGTTGATAGGTGGGTTAGGTCGGTGCTAATGAAGGCATATCCACTGCACATCCTGCATATCCCCTGTGATAGTAGAAATGCTTTTCAGCGTGTGTGTTCCTAGGAAATTAAACCACCGAGTTTAAGTATGCTTTCAACATTTCAACGCAGGACCAAAATAAACATGATGCATAATTCTGGTTATTTGGTGACTTTACGACATATTCACTATGGCGCTGGCATGCCTCATATTTACATCTCGCACTTGGAATTCAATCATTGTTTCCACAAAAATTTCTGGCCCCTTTGTCTTTATAACAACCCAAAAAAGATGACCCAATCCCTTGGACCCTTAGGCGGAGTTGGAAACGTCCTTAACCTCCGAGCTATGCCGTTTGCAGACGAGCACCTTTAGCACCTTTGGAGGCCCGGTTCTCAACGAAAACAACGGGCATTTAAGTTGGACCTAAGGGTGGCTTGTTGAAGGTAGGGTTTTGGTTAAACGGTTAGGGTTGAAGCTAAATTGGTCGTTGGTATGGAAGTAGGGGAAGATCATCCAATCTAAGGATAATTCTTGAAATGTTGTTTTTGAAGAAAGTATCGGATCTTCTGTCAGAGAAATTGGGAGACAGACATTGAAATGCCAGAAACAGCTGGTTGAACATGGGGGAACAGAAAATCGTGGAGTCGTCAAGAAACCAACCTGCAACGACTGGGACCGTTTTTGCAATGTTTCGACTGTACTTCATTTCACTAAAAAAAGTCTACTCCATATCCATCCATATCCATGTGAATCAATACATATTCACATATTCTATATAATATATATATATTTCTCACTGCAGACATGGAGGATCATATGGGTTCCTTACCTCAATTCTATTGTGAATGAATGTTTTCGATGCTCACACCCAGCCAACAGTTGCCCTTTTCCACGGCCACTCGTGCAGGTATGGACTTTGCTTCCAAGGCAAGATGAAACACTAAGTATTCCCAAGCAGCGTGATAGAGGTCCAGTTCTCATGAGAAAGGACCAACTATGAATGATAGAAACCAACCAAATGTTGGATTGTGACATGCTCTTGGTTATTTCAGAATGGAACTTGTCCAACTTTGGATCCATTTGATTTATCGTCACTTTCGGAAATTGTCACCGAGCAGCGGTTGGTGAATCAGTGTTTCCAGGCCTCATGTTTGATGGGAAGCTCCATGCCATTGGCCACTCCTCCCGAGATGCTTGGGAGAATTCGCATAGCGGCTAAGGGTTGGAGATGAGTTAGCGAACACCAGGAAGAAGGGATGACATGTGTAGCAGGGTAGGAAATCAACGACACTGCCATTTCATGCCATTTCTTCGTGTATTAGCCATATTATGTTGATTCATTAGCTGAACATGTTAGATATGTATGGGTCATAATAGGCCATTATGCCTTCTCTGCCCTTGCAACTCATGCCGATTTTAGTACGTCTTGGGCTTGGGTCTCTTCATCTATCTTCATGCCAACTTCTACCATTCGTTTGTCGATTTCGGTGGTTGACAGAATACATCAAAATCTCCCAAAAAATCTGTTGGGATATCTGAGGAAGAAACCGCCAGCGGAACTGCAATTGCAGGAGTATTTCGAGTTGATGTCGTGTTTGCCAATGCAGACACGGCTAAAGTTGTCCCCATACACAGTTCAACTGAGCCGTCCCAAGTAACCAGCCGTTTACCATATCATATCCCTGAGGTTGGAGACAGCATTGTATCAAGATTTTTGTTGTTGAATAGTTGCAACTGGTGAGTTGTGTGAATAAATTTTGCTCCTCCCTCCAAAAAAAGGTTAAAATCAGGAAGATGAAGCACTTTGGATACGGATTGGCTTTCTTTATATTTCTTTTATTCCAATCAGAGCTTCTCTACACCTCCTATAGGCTTGCAAGCACTGCAAGGTTGTCGTCTCACTTTGACTCGCGAAAATTGCGAGCAAAACGATGCGTTTGAGAAACTGCCGATGTACGAACCTGAATGTACAAAACCTTGTCGAGAAGGATCACAGAATACCGTTACATAACACAGAAATTCCATGAAATTCCATGTTCTAAGAACGTGAAATTGAAATTGCTATGCGAAATCGCATCTACATCCATGAAGTCCATGCTTATTATCCATTCTCTCTAATTAAGGAAACACACCATGTATCTGCCGCATCTCATCTATCCTCCCACTCTTCGCAAGATGTACCCCAAACTGTTCCATTCAATTGCAACGGCGTGATTTCAAGTTTTGGTGTCAATTGAATGGGCAGTGTTTTCATATTCACAGTTTATAGTTTATACATATTCA
>DF245938.1:0-13711 GCA_000507305.1 Breviolum minutum Mf 1.05b.01 | reverse complement strand
TCTCACTAGCATCACTAAGCCAAGGAAACTTGAAATCAATGTTCTCAAACTCTCCATTCTTCCCATCATATTCTTAATGATAACCCTCACCTGACAACCTCCACCCAACATGTCATGGTGGGGATCACTCGAAGTAAAGTAATTTTTTTTGGGGGGTGGTATGGAGTTTCATGGATTGTTTGATTTTTTTTTGGATTTGGGGGTTGGGGGTGGTAAAAAATGGAGTTGATTTTCACCACCAAAATATGACTTTAAAAGAAGAAGAAGTCATAATGTGGTGAATGTAAGGGAAAAACATTTCGAATATGGCCTTTAAATTTAGAGTTGAACTACTATACTATATAGTTTGAGTAGGATTTTTTGTTGGAATTTCCCCAGGGTTTCGTTGGGTTTTGCAGGTTGGTGATACGGGTGTTCCAGTTACCTTGATTTTGTTGAGAGAAAACAAGAGTCGAAGGTTGTCAAGGTGAAGGTTGATAGTGATGTGTTGCATTTGCATATGGGTTTTTAGCTGGCAAAAATTTCAGAAATGAACCTTGGAATACCCTTCGGGGAACTAACATGGAACTCAAAAATCACCTCTTTGAAAAGAAAAAACATCTTCCAAACCTCCATTTTTGCGTTCCATGTTAGTTTTCGGGGGAGTACGTTTTTTGATATCTGCTAATATTTGGATGTAGACTACCGACCTTTACGCAACAATCGTGGACAATGAATGAACATGACTCAAACATGGAGACAGAAACTCATCGTCCCGGTGGCCATTTGTTTTAAGTCTATGAAGAAGGTTTGGGGGATTCTATGTTTTCTTGGACTAACCGTTTAAGCACACATTGCCGAGGGATTTACATGTGGCACACCAATTTCCGGGTGACCAGGTTTTAGATTCGATTCCCGAGTCAGTGGTCATCGGACTTTTTGAGGCGAGCGCCGGGGGGTGTGGGTGGAAACGTATAGGGTACGGTTACCGTTGATTGTTGAGAGAAATCCCCCTTAGTTGAGGTGGATGAGTGATGGTTAAGTTAGAAGGACTCACCAAAAACCGCAAGAATGCTATAATTTTACTTGTGCCAAGTGACATGGAAACAGCAGCTCCAAGTGGTAGCTGTCCTTTCTTGAGGATGTTGGAATCCTGCAACCCTCAACACGGCCCCCAAGGTCTCGTGCCAGGAGATTCGTAAGAGCTGCTTGGCCAAAATGGAAAAGTTGCGGAGGGGAGACAAGACCAAGGGAGAAACATGAATCTTGGATTAAATGTCCTCTCAAAACAACTTGCAGCCACTCAAGTTGCATGTTCAATGGAAAATTGAAAGAAAACATAACGAAACATGGAAATTCCCGGCAGAATTCTTCAGTTTTGTTGGTCCCTCAGGAGAAGAGAAGAAAGAAAACTGATTGTTTTGGGTTTTACATAGGATGAAAGGTTAAACGCACCGCGCAAGTGAAAATTCATCACCGCTTTCTCTGACGTGATGGGTTTAGTCAATTCTATCCCCCCCAATAAAATGAAATCAATTTCCGAGAAATGATCGCAAAGAAAAAACACAATTTCCACTGGCCATCTTCAGTTGCAAACACCCCCCCAAAGAAACATCCCCCGAGAAACCCTTCCGTTGCAACCAACAAAAACATATCAAAATTAAAATAAGACATGTCATCTGAGAAGCCTCACCTGACAGGTGGGGGAAAACCATGTCATCCTCGGGAACCTTTTCGCCTAGCAGGATTTTCCCGGCTTCCCTGCTTCCCCAAGGTTTGGCCGGAAAGCATCGGTGAGGGGTACTCAGCCTTGGTCCTTGGTTGGTTGGGCTAGATGAAGGCTGCAACTCTGGTAATGCACAGGTAATACATAACCTTATTTGTTGTTTGTTTTTGTGTGTGTTTGATTGTTTGCCATGTGTTTTCTTTATATATATATTTATTATCCTGGAGTATTATGTGTTCGTATATATGTGAATGTGATTATGTAAATGTATACATGCAACATTCATGCAACTGTATTTCATATTCTCCTCGAACTGGAAGTGATGTCTTCGAAAAAGGCAGTCATAATGGGGCAGATTTCCTTGCTTCAGGCATTTGAGATAGGATCATGCTTTTGCTACTGGTTTTCCCATATTGCAGGGTGTTCACCCATATCATATGTACATGCACAATTTGTTATGCATTTGCAGTATATGATGTATTGGGTCCCGCCAGGATCCCGCAGTAGTTTTACTTTTGTCGTTGTCAGATATGTATATTTTTAAGACGTGGCCAAGCGGCCGAATTGAAGGGTACATCCACAAGATGTCGACCCAAATTAGGTACCTCAAAATCCCTGATGTAGGCATGTGTACCCATTGCGTACCCAATTGGCATCTATTTGCCATGTGATTTTCTTGTAGATTTTTGATGACGAAACTTTCGTTCAACATGCTAACTATAGTATTCATGAGTCATGAGAATTACGTCACCATGACTCATGGATGGATTTTGTTTTTTCCTGCTCCTTTGTGTGTGCATACCAGAACTTGCAACACATATACTGTATTCATTTATTGAAGGGTTTCCCACTTCTGAATGCAGACTCTTAAGCGGTTGGGGGCAGAATCATGTGCTTTAAGTGTTCTGATTACCCCCGCGAAGCAGGAAGATTTCGGAGTTGCTTTTGGAGATGCTTTTGCTGGGCACTCAGAGGTTGGTGGATTTTCAATTGATGATTGTGATGAGATCTTTTATCCATGTTTAAAGAGATTTATAGAAGCATGTAGGTCTGGCTGCGTTTGGAACTGCAGATTTGAACAGTTACACTTTTCACCAACAACAGCAACATGCCGAGGGCACGCTTTCGTGATGGAGCACAGGTGGGGGCCCCAGCAGGTTTCAATGATGAGTCCATGTCCATCAAACGTGAAGGGATTTTACATTACTGTCGTTTGCTGTCCAAGATCACCAACAAAGTGGGCAGTGACTGGTAGTGATGTGGATGATGATGATGATGATGATGATGATGATGATGATGATGATGATGATGATGATGATGATGATGATGATGAATGTTCATCTCTAATTATTTGGAACATCTTGCAACAAACTTCCATACAAACATGCAGAAAACGCCGGCACAAAATGGATCATGATGCAATTAGCATTGCTATATACATAGTGATTTCTGGATACGGACTCAAGTTGTATTGTTTGTGTTGCACTGCGTCCAAGTTAAACTATGACATTACTGGCATCATGTCAGGGCAGTTTTCCTTGTTGATACTCTTTTGTTATTCGAAGATTCACGGCATCATGCGCTTGATTGCGAGTACTTTGGGCAGATTGTCCTATCATGACTCTTACTATATCAATAAGTTAGAGTCAGTTGCAGTTGCGAGTAAATAGGGCCGTAACGGACAAAACTTCATGTGACATCATCCTATATCATCCCAAGAAGTAGCTTCGAACGGGTAATCCTCCCAAAAATGGACCTGGTTGGTTGGATAAGCATGGGCCACTGCTATCAGGAGATTGTGGACGGCTATCAGGGCATATTTGCACAGCTGCGTAAAGCACCAAAAGATATCGAAGAGGTGGCAACCATGCGTGAGCTCGGGAACCTAAGAACTTCTTTGGTTCTGACTACTGGGAATCCGGTGGGTTGATGGGGTTGGTAGGGTTGAATTTATTGACATCACATATGACATACTGCCCATTATAAATATTACGTGTTTTTTTGGTAGAGGCAAGACGCTGTCTTTTGATAGCCCTGCACATCTCTAGAGCTTTATTCAAAATAGTGGTAACATGGTGCTGACTGACTATAAAAAAATTGATGGAAAATTTATCCAACAGATCTTTGGGATATCACTTGCCACTAATTTTTTCACTACCGGATTTATCCACTGCTGAGGTACATGGCTACCATCCCAGCTGAGATCTTGAAGTTTCTTGGAGCCTGAATAGCTAAAACAGTTGGCTTTGTTTTCATCCCAAAAAAGGATAAAAGAGGTAAGCAGCTGATAAACCCCAACAAAAGAAGTATTGCAATATACACATTGAAGATGGAGAATCGAAAAAAAATGTTTCAAACACTTGCAAAACTTGTTGAATACTGAATATTTCAATCCCCTCTTTGACAGGGATTCCTTGTTTGATGGTGAGAAGATGTGTTTTTTTTCCCTTGGTGTTTCCCCTACCAGAGTTTGCCACCCAACCTCAACACCGAGGTTGGCTCCGGACACCAAGAGGTGCCATTGGTTGTTTACAGTTTGCAACTTTCCATTTTGGGGGGGGTTGGAAATTGTAGATGACCGTCCTGGAGTCCTGAATTCATATATTTTTGTCTAAGGTTTACCCTCCAGGGAATTAACATATCCCACCTGGGGAAAAGGAAAATTATCTTCAAATATGTCTTATCAGGGGGATATGTTAATTCCCTGGAGGGTATGGACAAGCAGCAACATCAACAACATCAACAACAGCAGCAACAACAACAACAACACAGTGCCTCTGTGCACCTTCCCAGATGTCAAATGGAACATCTCACAACAACCGCAATCAGAAATGCACCAACAAAAAAACAACTTCGAAGAGGAAAACACCTTAAAACCAAGCAAATCTAGGCCTTGGTTTGGGGATACCCTCGTGGGTTTTCATAGTGAAATGACCTCCATGGTTTTCACTGCGGAAGAAACATCCTTCGAATTGGCCAGGTGTTTGGATACCTATGGTGTGCTGGAAGAGTTTGGTGTTCAACTTACAGCAGATGATTTCTATCAACGTTGGGGACACCCAATGGTGGTGTCATATGCTGGTGAGAAAAAAGCAGAGTTGTCAGATTTGATCAAGCTGCCATTCCAAGTGGCTGCCAACCACAATGTACCCTCATAACGTATAAGACTTGACTAAACCTATGTTACACATACGAATTAGCTATTACTTTTGATTATTGGCGAAAAGAAAGGTTCCGAAGCTATGAAAGATCCCTAACTTTTTTTCTAAAAATGTCCATCCAAAAAAAACAACAAACTCAACGTTCAAATTTTTCAAAAACATACTTTCATCGTCCACACCCACAAAAATCCCCATCATCATCCTTCCAGGCTGGCGTGTTTTCGGATGTCCCAAGTCGACCTTTGATTTGGTGGCCAAAGTGGAGGAAGACATCAAGGAATTGGAGGCTGATCATCACCGGAAGTTGTTTTTTTTTTCGTTGGGGGGAGATGTTCACGTCCGGTTAGGAGAGGGGGGGATTTTGGGATTTGAAAGAAACCAGTTTGGAAAGCAAGTATCTATATAAGGTGAAGAATTGGAGGATTTTTTGTTGTCAAACTTAGTAAGTAAGAGAAGAATGTTGGATTTTTACAAGAAATGGATGTTTGATATTTTTGGATTCTAAGATGTTTGGGCTGGTGTTGTTTTGTTTGGATAGTTGTGGTGGCGCCTTTTTTACAAGGTGATGGTGATGATGATGATGATGATGATGATGATGATGATGATGATGATGATGATGATAAACACAATGATGACCAGACGCACTATGATGTTTGAACATCAAATTGAATCAAATTGATGTTTGAACACCACATGATGGTGGTGACTGTGTGACCATTAAGACTCCATTAAGGCACCCAACGCTTCCCCTTGTTCCCCAACCGTTTCTACCGTCCAGCCTATCCCTTACGAGGCACAGTTCGAGGCAGCACAGCAACAAGAACAAGCTGATTTCGATGAATCCATCGTCGACATGGCCGAAATCCTGGAGATTTTGGTTGATGGCGGATTATGACCTGACATGAGAGATGTATGGCTCCCGTATTTGATATAGTAACTGGTTGGATACTTTTTGCAGAGTTTGTCAAACACATATGGCCAAATGGATTCAGTTGATTGCAATTGTCTATTTTTGTGTAGTGGAGGGTATCCAGGTATCCATACTCTAGATTATGTTCGCATTTAAGAAAGGTTTCTATCGAGTATTGTCAAGGTAATGGACATAATGTGTTCCTTTTCAATGCGCCTCAGTTTTTGCATAGACCAGAAGCAGCAATCCCGGCAATCCCACTCCATTCTCTTGTTCAAAACCATATAGACCTTGGATGATCTTGGACTTCAGCCCTTTAGGGGTGAGGTTTTCTATGGTTTGCGTGTTGTAAAGTTTCACACTTTCAAAGCTTCAACAGGTTCTACCTTAAGTCACCTACCATGTGGCTGAAAGACATTTTGCTGTTGAGGCGAAAACGATTGAGAACTTCTCGCAGTATTCGGTTGCTTGGTAATAAACAAAAGGGGGGTAGCAGGTGAGAAGCAACTCGTAAATTTGAGGGAATTGATACTGATCCTGAGCGGTTTTTGTTGCTTGAATGGTTTTGGTTGCATGTTTTGGTTGAATGTATGTTCGTTTCTTTCCAAGGCTTGCCTCGGAATAATCAAGAAACACCCAAGAAAAGTTTTGTCTTGGAAGGATTGTTTGGAGCTTCTGGAATTCTTTCTTCTGGCTGTCGGTTTTTTTTTTCCAATGGGACATTTGATTACAAATATAGTACATATTCGTAGTATCCTCCTGAGAACTAACATATCCCCTTCTAAAGGCACTTTTGAACATGTTAGTTCCCCGGAGGGTAAGTCATTATGACCCTCATCCCCACGCAAACAACGATGAGGACTTCGAAAAGTTGGACGAGATCTATGAGAACGTGGAGAGCGTCAACGAACGTTTGAAATCAGCCGCTTGGACTCTGTGGATTGCATCACAACAAAGGGTTTTTTTGTATGTCAGACAAGCCATGGGTGGGGAATGTTCCAAAAAGTATCAACAGAAGTGGGTTTTCAGAAGGAAAAGAGTCCAACAACAACATATTGGTGGTTTTATGAAGTCCAAATTGATTTGGGAATCCTTGTGGCCAAGCATTGCCACATTTTGAAAGTTTGCCATTTGCACCCCCGAAAAAAAGTGTGGAAATCATAGTAGGGTATGTAAAACAAAAATCAATAATATAGCTCATGTTGTGTCTTGCCAAAATTTCCATAAAGTTCTTCACCCAAAAAAGCCTCCTCGGTGTGACTTTTTTGGTCCCAAAAGGCCGCCACGCAAGCGAAACTCTTCAACTCACGGGAGTTGCTCTTCGGTAAAGAGGTGGAGTCGACTCGTCGACGTCGGCGTTGTGGGTTTCCGGGTGGTGGTTCCATAGGGCAACGCCGAGGGGACGCAGGTGTCAGTTTGCAGCAATTTTGGAGATGTAATATTTGCACCCGGAGTTTCGGAGGATATGCGCCATTGTAACAAGAGCCCTTGATAATTTGGTTATGCTGCATTCTATGTTGTTGTTGTTGTTGTTGTTGTTGTTGTTGTTGTTGTTGCTGTTGCTGTTGTTGGAACACCTTGATGATTCTTGTGCTGATTCGTCGTCTTTTTGGTGTGGTTGTTTTCTCTCGGTGGCCAGGGGTTTTGTCTTGTTCTGGCAGGTGAGGGACTACAGCATGATCGCTCAACTGACAAAAGAGTCGGGTGGACCCAAACCTTGGCTCCTTGGAGGTTTTTTTGGTTTACGTAAGGATCGCTAAACTAGAAATGTTTCACTTTAACTTTCAGCCCCAGGGATTTATTTTAGGCCAAATACGTATAGTGTGGCACAACTTTTTTGAATACCTGGAGATGGACATGATGTTTCAATAGATGTGCCTAGTATCAACTGTTGTTGCTTGAGATCCTGCACCAGGTGAACTTTCTTTCAGTAGTTTGTCCATCAGCAGTATGTGATATATGTCCATCAACGGCAAGCCTAGCGTGAAAAGAAACATCCACGCATTTTGACGATTTTGCTAAATATGCACTCCAGCAAACTAACATAGCAATGGAAAATAGACCCGAAATGAAGATGTATTTCCTAGTGAAACCGGGGATATTCCATTTCTATGTTAGTTTACCAGAGGGTATATCCAAATATGGGTGTTTCCAAAAAATAGGGATACCCCAAAATGGATGGTTTATAATGGAAAACCCATTAAAATGGATGATTTGGGGGTACCACTATTTTCGGAAACATCCATATATACAACTATACAACTGGACATCAATGGACAGCCAGCAACAAGGTGGGAACCATTCACACAACTTTGGGTCCGGGGGCCCATCCCAGGGCTTTTATGGCCATTTTTTGGGGCGCCATTTTGGGAAAAACTCTTCCGAAAGTTCTGCAGGACATGAGTTGGTTTAAAATAATATTGGAACATGGGGAAATGTGTATGGTTCAGAAGTTCAGACTATAAGATTTTTTAAGATCTATTAATAAGTGTAACTTGGGATGCTTCCCTCCTCTCAACAGTGTCAAGTGATGGTTTATGGTGATACCCTAACTAGAACTAGAAGTTAAAGCTTCTTCATGGTTTGCAACCATTATTGTTTGTTAAAACCATTGTGGTTTGCAAGTGTTTGCATTTGGTTTGTGTAACATGTTTTAGTCCGCGATTATGCTGTGTGTATAAACATTTGTTAGTACAAACTTCCAACTTCATGATCACAAGTTGCAAGATTATATGAACACATGATTCTAATTGATTTTACATGTTATTGGCACGCCAATTCATGAATCCAACTATAGTTTGGTTTCGGAAATATTTTCGTATTTGCACAACGGTAAAATCAAGGTTCTCCAAGCGGGGCCAAATCACAAATTTACCCGTCATTGGTGGAGTCATTTTCCTGATTTCGGGATCCATTTGAACGGTTTTTGGACCCGATAAGTGATTGAAATTCAAAGAAAACAACGCATAATTTCATGGGGTTTTGCTATATGTCACGTCCTTTCTTTTTTTTGGGGGGGGGTGTTGTGAAAAAACATCACCCTGTAGGGCTGAAAATGAGGCTAAATCCACCTGTTTTGTTGTGATGTTGTTTTTTGGGAGATGTATAGGTTAAACCCGGTTGAAGTTGGTGAAATCAATTTAGTTTACATATTTGGATTAGCTGGAATTATATGGCTGTCCCCAACAATAGGGGTACCCCAAAATGGATGGTTTATAATGGAAAACCCTATTAAAATGGATGATTTGGGGGTACCACCATTTTCAGAAACATCCATCTGTTTGATTGTTTGCATTCTACTTGCTCTTTCCTAGGGGACCATGATTTCTCATAAATTGGCATTTGTAAGATATATCATCCACGGCATCGAATCAATCTTTTAACTAATCGAGATTTAGGACATGTAGATGAGAAGCATATGCAGTCACTTTTTCCAAGAAAAATATTTTTTTTTCAAAAACCATCACGAAAAAAAAACTATCATTTTTGTGTTGTGGTTCGGGTTTCACACATCTACCCTCCCTGAAATTAACAGTTCGCCTCTGAAAATAGGGGCTCCCTGGAAGTTTGGAGATTCCTGTTGGAAACCATCATTGTTAGGTGCTTTTGCTCTTAGTTTCAGGGAGGGTATCGTTTCCCACTTTCACGTCGTGTGATCGACTTGAGGTGACGGCCTATAACTGGACGAAAGATTCCAAAAAATGGCTGTACTCCGACTCCCAGGGGTTGATGTGGCTGGAGGTTTTGCAGCTGTTTTTCTTCCGACCCCAAAAACAAAGGTTGAGAGAAAAGGGTGGAACTAAAATCATACTGATCTCCGTGATCTCCTCCAAGATGTAATGTATATTTACCCATATTATATACCCTTGAAAACTCGTTAGGTGGACACTGAACACAGGTTTTTGCGGAAAAAGGAGGAACATATCTACACAACCACCACATTTGGTCCTCCATGTTGGTTTTCCAGTGTTCTTTTGATGTTTTGTGTTGGTTGCTTTCTTGGGAGGGGATGGATTTACTTGTACTAAAATGTCAAGTGAAATAAATACCCTCCCACTCGTGGTGTATTTTGTCTACACCTTGCTCTTTCCAGAGATGGTTTCAGTTTGTGTCTTCTTGGGGTTTTGTCACAGAGTACCTAACTGTAGAGAGTTTCTATACAGTTGTGGTAGGTTTTCCATTTTTGTTGCATATTGATAGCCTTAGACAACATGTCGCTAACATATAGTCTTATATTTTTCAAATTTAAGCCCATGATCTTCCATCCTGCGCTTCACTCATAGCGATGCCATGAGTTTGTTGTTAGTATGCAATGCGAATTATAGGATAGAACGAATCTTCAAAAACCATTCACCCAAGAAATGTTCAACAGTAAGTATCCTTCATTTCGTTGGTTGTTTTTTTGACTCGAAAACGGAAAAAAACACCCACATCGCATCCATTCGCGACTCAAGGACGGGACCTTTCCAACAAGTCGATGCGAAGGGCTGTGAATCCAGTGTGGCGGTTAGGAACTCGGTTGGTGGAATGATGGGAAAACCACCCAGGGAAGGGTGGAAAACAAGAGTGACGTGAAGTCAAAGACGTGGTACCACTTCAGAAGTTTTTTTCTCCGGAAATTCAGTGGGTTTAAGTTTAAATTGATTCAAATATATTTAACGGTAGTGTTTTTGTACTATAGGTGTTAGTGGAAGGATGTATTCCCACAATTTCCCACACATGAACTTAAGATAACTTAAGTAGACTGATATAGACTGAAATGTTTGATATGTAGCTGTTGATTCTGGTTAAAGTGTTCGGATGTTTCGTTGTCGTTTCAGGAAGTTTGTTTGCAAAGAGAATTTTTAACAGTCAGCATTTGTCGTTTCATTGGACCTCTGGAAGGTCGATGTACATCATCATGTTTCATGCCTTCCCATTTCACACCCTGGAAGATGAACGGCTGGAAGCTACAGCCAGCACCCATGAAAGGAAAGGGTCCAGTGATCTTCCAACCAAACCTCCATCAATTCTGGTGCAGCCGTTAATCTTCCCATTTTATGGTTGCATAAATTTGCACTGGTGCATAGAATGCCCAGAATCAGACAGTCGGACAGTCGGGTCTTGGCCTCACCCGACTCAGGCAGGTACCAAGACCCTCTTCAAAGCGGTGAAAGCCTTCGAGAAACGCGAAAGCTGCGATGAGGCCGAAAGCTGTCGGGGATGAGCAAACGTGGATGGTGGATTTCCCGTATTTTTTGGAGATTGTGTGTCATCTTTGGCATCTGTTTCTGTTTCTATTTGTTTTGTTAAATGAATTGAAGATGTTTACATGATTTTCATGAGAAACAATTTGGGAAATCCTTTAAAACAGTTTTTTTTAACGCAGCGGAACCACTAGATGATCGAGAGCTGATGTAAAAAAAGGGACTCCTGGGAATGTGGTACACCAGGCTGTTCACCCAAACAATGATGTGGATGTGGGAGTCCAAGGGATTGGCTTCCTGGAGAATCTTCCAAATATTTCCAACGTTTTGTTGGAGACTCGAGGAAATAAACTTTCAACATGTTGAATCCATGACAAAAATCGGAGCTTTGCTTCAGACGCTATTGTCTTTTCACGTCATTGCGGGGCGTCTTCTTTCAGTTTCGGTTCGCAAAAAGAGTTTTGCAGCAGCCGAAGCCAATTTGCAACGACCATTCACCAACCTTTTGAGGACAGTCAGCCTAAACACACTATACAGAGGATGCGTTTTTCTCCACTCCAATCATACTCTGACATTATGATTTCTATAGAAAAGAGTCAGTTTGCTACATGTTTTCTGTTCTTTGTTGAGGGTTCATGGCTTGTTGATGGTAGGTCCTACAGATTGCAAAGACAATCAAGGAGGGGAGCATGTTCTGGGGGGGCAGGTTTCAGTGGGAGAATTCCGAGTGAATTCCGCTTGGTTCATGGATTTGTTACATGATTTTTTTGGTTGCTGGTTTCAATCATTTTGTTCGTTTGCACGCTTTCTTTGGGAGTTATATCCTTTTCAGTTATATACATCGACGAACTATGAACGTGTTGGTAATTCGGGGAATGTAGGTCAGTGTTAAAATGATGTGAACAAATTCATCCCAATACAATCGGGTAGTGTAAACTACCATTGCTTTTTTCAATAGGTTCCATGAATGAAGATATATTTGATACTGAAAATTGTAAAAAAAAATCTTGCTGGTCATGATCTTTTGCTAATTTTACCAGCGCCTCTATGTTTTACTACCCATGGGTCCCAATCTGTTTCCATTTGTTGTCATCGCATCGCCGCTACCCTTGGACTAGAACTCTCTTGGGGGCCCCTGGTAACTTTACTACATAGGATTTCACAAAATACGCTAGGAACAGCTGGAAGAAATCATCCCCAACACCCCGCAACATACAATACAAAGGCCGAATCCTTTACCTAACCTGAGGACATGTTCGAATCGAGTCGACTTTGACCTGATGTTGGTTTTGAGGCTAAAAGCAACATCAAGAAAACATCAACGAGCCACAAGAAAAAATGGGTGAAAACCACACGCACTGTTTATGAAACCTTCCATTTCTCGATGCCATGTTTTTTTTGGTCAGACCGATTGGAGAGACTGATCTTCTTTCGTTTCAGTCTTCCACTTGGTGGCATTTTGGTGACATTTTGGGTGAAAGGATCTTGGCCTTTCGCAGGGGTGGTTTCACCAAAAAATTCAGGTACCTAAAACGGAGGTACGAAACACCGATGTAAGCAGTATGTAAGAAACTATGCAAGGGAATTCCCTCCCCCTGAAACAGCCTTATAAGATCTTATAAGGTACATAGATACCTGAATCCTTTGGTGATAGTCTGTATTTCATTCTCTGAAACTTGGGCTTTGTTTTCAGGATTGCCCAACCATTGTAATCCTGTTGTTCTGGCCACCATTTTTGTTCAAAGGTCAGCCCTTTTGCAACTTTCTCGATGCACTTCTTTTTTTGAAGCTGAAATTTCAGATGGTGTCATGAACTCCACTTATGGAGGTGGTAGTTCAAGTTCTCAACAAGGCTACTGTGGCATTTCTAGTGTTGGTATGGGCACAATGGTGGATAGCAACCAGCCTATGTACATGGATTTGCCAACAACAGAAGCTGAGTTGGACATTGAACCTTTGGAAGTGATTGAAAATGAGCCATTACACATACCTTGGCCTCGATTTCTATCCCAAAGTTCATCCCAAACACCACAACTCGTGGAGCCCGTTTCGCCGCCGGTGCTTTCGGAGTCAACGGTCGAGACATGGAATCAACTCTTGGAGTTGCAAAAGAACATGTTCCAGGCACAACTTCAGATTTGGCAGCTTGGTCAAGCAGTTGCCCAATCAGAAGTCCCAGCCGTCCCAAATTTCGATCCGAAGCCATGGAAAATTTCACCACAGGCTGATAGTTCTTTGGGACATCTCGGGAGATTCGATCAGAAGGATATGGTTGATACTCAGCAATCCCAGCATGGGAGTGCGGAAACGGATGATCCCTTTGATCGTGGTCGAATGGTGAGGATTCCAGTAGTTGATGTCAATAAGTATGCCGACCACACCAGGGGCAAGAAAACCAAAGGCATGAAGTTCATCGGCTTTGAAGGACCTTCACGCCGGAAACAAGAAAAACAAGAGATGAGAAACCGTCAAGCCGCAGCCAATGCATTGGGTTCCATGTCATCTAGCTCCACTGAAATTTCAGCAAGTCATCCTCCTTTCCAGCTGCAGTGAAACTACCAGAATTATTGCCATCTCATGTGTTCATGGCGGCCAAAGGCGAGCTGTTCAGTCCATTCGTACCTCAAAAATCGTTGGCTAAATCGAGTATATCTCCATATCTACAAAACAAGACCTGTTTGTTTGTTTGTTTGTTTGTTTGTTTGTTTGTTTGTGCTAAGATACATGCACTGTACCCACACCACTGCGC
>DF245936.1:0-12418 GCA_000507305.1 Breviolum minutum Mf 1.05b.01 | reverse complement strand
TATATATATATATATATTTTTACATTTTTTTTTATATTATATAATGAATATTCATGTTTTTTAATATAATTTTATAGATCATACATATATATATATATTTACATGTATATTTGGGGCACATTTCTGGCGATGTCAGCCGAGGTCCTCCAAATGCCCAATCATGATGGTGAAGACACCTATCAAACCACCCCACACCACACACCCCAACGATATGTTTTGGCGTTTTAGCATCAGATATGCGTGTTATGTGTGTGTATAAATACAAATGAATGATATATATATATATACATACTCATATAGCAGTATTTGTTTATACATATAATGAATGTGTGTATGTATATTGATATGTATTTATCTATGTATATATATATATATAGATATATAGATGTTTGTTCATTTCTTAGATATGTACTTTTTTTATACTTCCACATATCTTACAATTACCATTCAAATCTTTGCCTTTTTTGCAGTAACCTCGGGACCTTCAGGCCCAAATCTGTTGGATCCATTCGTCATCTACACTGAGGCCATGGGATTTGTTCCCCCCATGCATAGGTCACCCCAAATGGTGGTCCGATGTAAGGGAATCCTACCCAAAATGGCCGAAACATTCAGGTTAAGGAGTTGTAATAAATTGCCCAGAACACATGGCATGTTGAAAGGACCACCAAAAAAATCTCAATAGCCTTTTTTTTCGCTGCTGACTCATCAGCTGGCAGTGACATAGACGGGTTTGCATCGCTCAATCTTGCTGTTGTCGTTGTTCTTATTGTTGTCTTCTGATTGTTTGGTTTGTTTGCATTCGCCTGTTTTGGTTTATATAGTTTGGTTTGGTTTGCTTGTTTATGGGAGATGGATGGCCTGTTAATGTCGGTCCAGGTTTTTTGACATTGTAAAAAATCACGGGACTTAGCACTAATTGTACACTTGCACATGACGCATCACAATTCTCTTGGCAGGATGCTAGCTGAAGTTGTTGGCTATGTGAAGATATGTAAGGATATTTTAATGAAAAGTACTTATGTTCAACATGGAAGAAGGGAACTCTGGTGCTTTTCCCAGGTTGGTCTTTCACATTGCAGATGTTGTTGAAAGTCCCTCTTGACTGTTTTCGGATTTGGGGCAATCATTGGTGCAATGGACATTGTGCTGATTATTGATGTTGAGTGGGTTTGCTTGATTAGATCGGGTGCTTTTGTCCTGGAGAACAAGGATTAAAGAGAATGAAAGATGATGAAAATATATCCTTAAATTGGGCCAAGTCCAACTTCTTGGGGAAATATCGAATACCAGCCGGACTCCTTTTTCCCTGCTGCTTGGTTCCACACATCTCCAAAAGTATAGCAAGGTTGCTGGGTGGCCGGCGTGCCCGACGTCATGCGGTGAGTTGTGAATCAGAGCATCTAGCAGGACTAAAGTTAAGAGCATTGACAAATAGAAGTGTCAATCACCACTACCGAGTCCCCCAAGAATTACTGGGATGATCTTTTCAACATTCGTGAATGCAGCCGATCTTTCACCTCAAAAGAATCCGTGAATTTCTCCAGCTGAATATGGGCAGATTCTTTTAAGGACTCCAAGGCTTCACATGACAGTATATGAAGGCTGGTCTTTCGGAACAATTTCACCTGCCATTGGAACGGGTTTTCCCATGGATGACGGAGTCACATATTATATATGTTGTAGCCAGGTGAAGCAAGTTGTGAGAAAACTTCATGTTCTGGAAAGCAGAAACTGCAGAGAGCCTTGTCTCTGGCAGGGTCAATGCGGCTCAGGGTGTAGAATATGCAGGCAACTAGCTGTTGCATCTTCTCGAATACGCTTTTTCCCAGCTGTCAATAGGATGAAGGCGTGTAACCAACTTTCACGTAGAGTTGATATTAAATTAAACTGTTGGAACCCCGTATAGCAAGTAGAAAAAATGTAGCGTCCATTTGTGTCTCGACATGTTCATTTAGTCCTGACAAAAACTCACATTTGGAAATTGCCCAAAGATGGCAAAAGAATTGCTGATCATAGAGTATTGAAAACATGAATTTGTCACAGCATAGATTGAATAAAAAACTGTGTGAAAGGACTTTGCGAGAGAGGAAGAAAATTAATTAACTTCGAGTGATCCCCACTACCATGACACCTTCAGTGCCAAGTCCCACTGAAGCTAATGCTTTCATCGCGAGACCTGCGCAATTAACTATCCAATTCACATCATTTTACTTGGCAGCCGTGGCTGAGGTTTGAACAATCAAGAACCATGCAAAGACATGTGAAGATAATGTCTAGCTGGTATTTATACATTAGCAGGTGAAAAAAAACATATCCGTAGGTTCACCTCGATCATTTTGCGGAAACAAACATGTTCAAACATGTCAGTACACCGCCTGTCAAACATTTTTGTGGAAAAAGGACCAATAACAGGCCAGTGGACTACCTGCTTGCAAACGGACACCAAACATGCTCAAACATGCCAGTACAACGCTTGCACTGCATTATAGGCAGGCCAGGGCTGCAGTTGGCTCTCGGCACAGCTTTGGCTTTCAAACATTGGTGTGATTTGTGTGTGAATACGAATCCGCTGAGGGGGCCAATTGTATTAAAGAAATAAATGTTTTTAGAACCCCTCGGTTCGGGCACGAAACTAAATCATATCAAAACAATTGAAAGCAACGGCCTTCATGCTTGTATGAATGCATGGTACATGTGCAAAACACGCAAACCACATCCCGGTAGAGGAAGGTCTGGACTTACATTTTAGTTCTTGCAGGTAGGGAGGTGGACTTTGTGTAAAAGATCCTTCATGTTTTTGGTCAAATGAGATTCTTTCACTTGCGGCGTCATACCAACATCACAGAAATATCTACCCACCAAGTACCACGATGTCAACCAGTACACATCGACACACGACCATACCTACATAAAATACTACCACAAAAACACCAAAAAATATTACCCCCTACGACAAAGCATCACTATCAAAAAAATTATTATTAAATTGGATAAATTGAGGCAATAGAACAAATTCAAAAAAATAAACAAATGAAAAAACAATGTATTTAAAAAAACATATTATTAATATAATTATTTTAAGTTATTTAAATGAAAATGATTATTTATTCTATTCAAATAAAAAATAATAATAGAATTTTATTGAATAAAAATTTTATTTAAATAAATTTTATTCGATATTGAATAATGTTATGTTTTAAGATATTATCTAAAACATATATTTTTTCATTATTAATAATATCAAATAAGATTTATTTTTTAAGATATAGTTTAAATAAATTTAGAAAATATATAAATAGAAAAATTATCGGGAAGTCCCTCCCTTTTTTTGATTCTTTTGGGGCCATGGATCAGATGATTCGAGAGCCACTTTCGCACTGCAAAAGGCTTGGTGGTTTTTAAGGAGACAAGCCGCCTTTCCCATTTAGGGCAAAAGGCTTCATGGGTTGCCCGAAACTATCGCTTGACAAAATATGACATGTTCCACTTGGCAAAAAATTGCGATGGATCTCATTTCAGGTATGAAGATCACCATCATCATCATCATCATCATCATCATCATCACCACCACCATCATCATCATCATAACCACCATAATCATCACGCTATTGAAGATGTATATGTTTTTTGTATATTTGTGTTGACCATTTTTTCCCTGAATGACTCCAAACGCTGCAGCATTTTCTTCAGTTGACTGTTGAACACTCGCGCCTGTGCGCGTTACATATGTTTCCTTCTCTTTGATGGTGACTTGTCAATGTCAAGGGGGCTTTTGTGGAGACACTCCGGAGACCGATTCCATGTTCAGCTTCCAGCCCTTTCGAAAACCCGTCATAACTCAGGTGTAAGAGTGTCGAGTGCGTGTGCTGATGTGTTTATTTGTCATCATTATTTATCTACATATACCACGATCATGTGGTGCAAGTAGGTTCTGATATTATTTCACATTCAATTCCATCAACAACAGAGCTGGCCCCGGGCTGCTTGAAACTGAACACCAAGTTGGCTTTCATTGCCTCAGTACATGTCAGCATTTGAGTATCACAAATAGACAAACTCTGATTGAAAATATGTATATAAAACGTGTTCATATTCCATGTTTACTTTTTTCCAATTAAGGGCCAAGGTAGTGAGTCGTAGCCCTTGGAAACTTCAAAACATATACGCCTCTTCTGTCCTCCTCAAAAGGAAAAGGTGAAAAAACAGCACCCCACTTCCGACGAACATGGCAATGGAAAATGGAAGATGGATTTCCCATTTTAAGGTTGAGATTTCCATTGTAAACTGTTAGTTTACCAGAGGGTAATTGAACGTTAGGCATTCTTAAATCCTCTATGTACTGTTGATGCTTCAGAAATACGGCGGGCACCAGTTGAGATGAATGAAATTCATGATACAAAAGGTTCAATCTGGATAATCTGGGTTCTCCATATGGTTTTTGTTGGTCGGATTTTTGAATCCTCAACAATATCACTGGGGTTGTATCATTAAAGCCATGATTGTAAGTTCCAAACAAATTGTTGGTGTGTTACTGGGGTAGAGAAGGGTAGTTGTAATCTAGGTTGTGGTTTCAAGTGCGATTTATTTGCATTCCAAAAATTGAGAAGATTTCACAATTGACATTTGGCTGCATTTTTTTTAACTTTCAGATATTATAATCATATTTGTATATAAAGATCCATGTGCTTCAGCTATTTTTTGTTGTTCCAGTCTTTCTTCAATTTCGCTGCCTAGGCTTCCGTCTTGCAATGTTTTTGGCTCCTTGCTTTTCTTCGCAGTATTGTTTCCATGGAAGTTGTGGTGGATGATGCTGGGCAGATCCAAAGTTCCTTGGGTTACGAAAAAAGAAAGGCGAACGGCTGTGTGTGGATCTTGGGTTTTTTTCATGGAAGATGCAACAAATCTGTCGAATCTTGGAGTTTCGTAGAATATTTTTCGTATCTCCAAAGGAAGAACTAAATCTGAAGAGTGAAATCTTGGTGTACAATCGTCTGAAAAAGCTTCAGGATAGTTATAAATTGATACTACTGTAAGACGTGATGCCTGGTGGCTACCTTCACTAAAACCAGACACTAAGCCATAGAATGGCGAAACAATCGCAACTGTCAGTGCCTCAATGGGGATGAATGTGCCATACTGTATTTTCATGTATTTTCGACTTTCCTGGGCCATTTTTTGTTGCTTCCAAAAATACAAGAATTGTCCAAGTAGAATGAGTTGGTCATCTCAAAGGGGAAGATTTGTACAAACGCTTTCTGGGAGTGGGAAAACAGCGGCCGAGGTATGTCTTCCATTGAGCCATCTCCATCCTTGTTGGATATAGGAGAAGGTGAATTGGAATGTCCTGTATCTTAGTTTGAAACTTTTTACAAGGGGACGAAAAGAGATTTTTTTTCACCGAGTTTCTTTCCGGGCAGAAAGTCGTCCCCGAAATTTCCCTGAAAGAAATGGGACACACTTAATAACACACAAAGCTGTCCGTTCACACAGGTTACGTGCGAGTGGAACGGTTGTATAGAATAGTATATTCTATGTATATATGGTCGATATATATATATACACATATGTACATATCTTTGTTTGTGTTTACGCTAATGGTCGGTATATATATATACATATCTTTGAAAGGGTGGGTTTTTCAACTGCGGCGATTCATGATTACAAGAGACCAACTTCACGATCAGAAAAGCAGCTGTGATTTTTCGCCGGAAGCTAACAGTTCGGCACTGAAAATAGATGGCTGGAAGATGAGTTTCCTTTCCTTTTTGGGGTTTTTCACGGCCTATTTTCAGGAGCGAAATGGCGGAGTTAGTTTCAGGGAGGGAAATAACTCATCCAGTCGCGTGGACAGCTGTCGCGCGGACACGGCATACCTTGGTGGTACTGAAAATGGAACTTCCATGGGTGATGCATGGTACTTCATGGGTGATAAATCTTGGAGGCATTTTCAATAATATCACATAATATCACCTTTTGAAAAAACAAAACAGCTCAGAGTTTTTGTGAATTTGTAAAGTAATAGCGGGGGGATGACAACAGCTGCATGAAAAGTGAATAACATCCGAATTAAACAGCTCCACATGAGAGCTGGAAGGAGTTTTTGTTTCCCACCCGGTTCACTTGAGGTGAGTGAACAAGTGGCACTGGGCACCAAGTGCAAATGTGAAGAGTCCTGCGCGGCAGGGACACTCGTTTTTTGAAAAATGTCATGACTTCATATTTGTAGCCAAAGAATCATGGGATCTCAAAATTGGGTGTTACATATTCAGGTGTTTTGAGATCCCTGCTATACTGCAAAAAACATCAAAAATCCGGATTTTCCTTCCGGAAGTAATTTCTCAACTTCACCTCGGAAGGTTTTTAGAGATTCTTTGGCGTTTTTGTGTCTCACAAATAGACCTCGGAAACTCAGAAATCGTTGTGGAAGTTTTTCAGGATGGTTTGTTCATCCAATACTTTGCTCCCAGGATATTCAAGAAATTGATAGACTGATGAAAATGCACCAATCTTGCAGGTTTTTCCTTCATATATGGCCTTTCTTCAAGCCTGGAAACCGAAACCAGACCTCAATCACCCAATTGAAAAGGAAAATCATCTTTCCATCTTCACAATTTTCTTCCAGCTGTGAATTTTCCGATTTCCACACGAGCTGATGGACCTTTTGGATCTTGAACATAGTCCCAGGAGGTTTTTGTGCTGTTTTTCACTTGCTTCCCCAGGAAGTATTGCTTCGTTTCTGGGCTGGCATTTGGTTTTAGTGTTGAGTCGATTATCGCTTTTGAAAATACTCCATCTCCATGCAAGCTGGATTGGCAGGAAGTGCATAAGAGTCAATAGCATCCAATACACACCCGAAAACAAACATGGAACCTGGAAATACCCCCTTGCAAGGAAAAGGAGAAACATCGACCCAAACCACCAATTTTTGGCTTCCATGTTTGTTTTGGGTGGTGTAGCTGCTTCAGATACCTTGTAGTGAAAAGGTCTGTTATGCTGCAATACCGATTCTTAGCCACCGAGTCGACCCATTGGCCATGAACTGGCCCCCGGCATCTTCTGGTGGTTTTTCCCCATTCACTCCAAACGGATTCAGGCATGCGGTTTTTCCATGGAGATTTCTGTTTGGTTTTTGTTGGTTGATGCTTTTCAGACGTGGTGTTCAAGGAAGGGCTTCAGACTTTTGAGAACAACATGCAATGAAGTGGATGCAGAGTTTGAAAAACGTTTACATTGTTTACATGTACCTTTTTTCCGGTCAATTTCCATGGTTCTTCAATAACGATACCTTTGCACTGCCTGGACATGTACATTTCTAAAACACCAAATTCAGATTTCGCCATGTTGACTTATATAATTTTTCCTCATTTAGGATGCAGAAATACTGCATGGCCTTCCTGGTCATGCAAATCCTTATGGAGGCGAGGGTCATCTCACTCTTTATGTGGAAATCCTTTGCCGAGGCCATGGAAGAGGGTGGTACTGCAAAATGCCAGGACACCAACAGGTGCCGTTGACTGGGCTACCAGTGGAAGATCCTCAAAATGCTGAAAATCATCCCACAGTAAGACTAGGAACACCCCAGCTCTTCAGGTCAAAGGTGGGTTGGCTCATGAATCATAATGCTTGAAAACAGTTTGTTTGAAAAAAAACACTTTATACCAGTTGATATGGTAGTTCTTATCCCACTATTTACAAGGTTTTAGCACCATCCTTTCGGTGGTTGAAATCCCCCGATTTCTGAAGCATCAACAGTAGTACATCACCACTGAACCATGGGATCTAAGTTTCAAACACCTGACGAAGCCAAAAGGGCAACCGGGGCCTCAAAATGTGTGTCCTTTTGAGGGGTTGAAAGAAGAAGTCTACTTCCAAGTTGATATAACAGGAAAGGATGAAATCACAAGATGACATCTTACTTCTCTATAATGGAAAACCATGGAAAACTAGGAGATATTCTATGTAAATTCTTACATTCCATGCTGGGAATCCCTAAAGACCTGACCCACAAGCAGGTCTTATCGGTGACCCGATGTTGCCGGACATGTTTTCTTGTGCTTTCGTGAGGCAAGACCCGTCACTATTAGACGTCTATGGAGTGACGAAAAATGGTCCCGGTGATGGGAAAGACAGTGGCACCATCAGTGGGCGAACGTCCCTTGGTCCGAAAAAAAGGACTTTCCGAAAATTCCCGGAAAAATTCCACGCGTGGGAGGGTTAAGCTAAGAAATCTCGATTCCATACCCCCAGACCCTTACTGTAGCTGTTTAGGATTCGGAAATCCTTGCGAATATTTGAATTTTGGGGGAAGCCCTGGGGTGGGTTTCAGGGATTTGTTGGAATTTTCTTGGACTTTAAAAAGAAAAGGCCGGTTGTGGTTTTAAGTCTCAACCAAAAAGACTTGGGACAAAAGTTTGGTGGGCTTAAAAACTCCAAACCGCAAGGTTTTTCTGACATTTTTCGTGGTTTGGCAAGGTTGTTGGTGGATGGTGTGAGATTTTGGTGTTTTTTTAGATCAATTGAAGCACTGGTAGGAAGGTAACCTTGGAGAAATAATAAGTCGCAAACTGGCGGAAGGAGCTATGGAAAGCATGACTATTTGATGATTAGATATTGGATTCGATATGATTTTCATTTTGGATCCACTTCACCGCCCTTCAAGTTTAACATGGAATGTGAAAATGATATGAAATGATGATGTTTTTACACCTTCATTGAATGGCCCCATCATTTTGGAGCTTCCATCAATTGTGGGATTGATCCTCCCAAAGCGGTCCGGTGGCAGGCTGATAAGTTGCTAAGTATCATACTGTAAGTTGGACATATCATGGTGCTAAAAAGATATCCACGTTAACCCTCACTGAAACGCACCTGAAAATGGATGGTTGCAAGGGAAGATGATCCTTTTGACAAAGGCCTATTCTCAGGGGCTAACTTCCCGTTCGTTCTAGGGAGGGTACTTGGAGGATCATCCTCATTTAGTAAGTAACTATAAAGCTATAAGTAACTAGTAACCCCTACAAGCCATGGAGTTCGGCCATTTGGAAGGGGTCCCACAACCCCAGGATTTGGGGGACATCCCCGATCACCATAGTTGCTAGCCATCCCACCATCCCTTGCCGACCGACGAACTTCAGGGTGAAGTTCTACAAAAAATCGGCCACTTGGCGGTTGGGAATCGGTGTATCACAGGTCCGAAGGGCTGACCTGACCTTATCGGAAAGGTCAGTGAGTAGCGGCTATCTACATGATGTTCTTGAGATGGCGGTAACCCAGGTGAAATTTGAAGAACATGAACAAAAAGTCATTTATTTACGAAAGATTGGTGCTTTTATTGCGAATATAACCGTGATATTGGTTAAGAGATAGTTGGCAGAAATGTGTTTTCAATTTTATATGTGTGTTTTCAAAAAGCTTGGGGAAATCAGGTCACCGTAAACCACCCCAAAAGGTGGTTTAGTGGCGATGCTTTTCTCGTTTTAAATTGCTTTGAATCTGGTTTTGGCAATTTTCGTAAATTGCCCGGATTGTTTTGATCAGCTAGGTGGCAACTCAAATATTTCTTTATTTTCACCCGTAGCTCCCTAGGGAACTGATCCAATTTGACGTTTTGAAAAAAAATCTCCAAATGGGTGCTTCAACCACCAACTAGTGATGTTCCTGGGGTGATTTGCCTGCATCCAAAAACGATGGTGCAACTGATCCAAACGAAACACACGAACATAACATCGGCTAGATTCATTGTTATTCTTTAATGAGGCCCTACAAAAAAAAGCTTCCTTGTTTCTAGAGGACTTTGTTGGAGAAAATCGGTGAAAGAGCGACCATGGCCCAATTTGTTCTCCAAGGTTTTTTTCAGCCATGAATACGACCTGGAGTCACAACCTTCAGTTACCAAGGCTTCTAGTGGCCTTCGATTTCTCTACTCAGAGACTTGGTGGCAGATGGTGTAGGATCCAAATCATGAAGAGATACGTTCTTTTTTTTTGCTTGGGAAGTATCGAAAAGTTGACTAGTACCGCCATTCCCAGGGCCCATCCATGGGACGATTTGTATATTTACCATTATTTACCTACTTGAATGGTGGATGTTTATGGGATTTCATGTAGGTAAAGTTTTAGCAGTCTGATGGATGCGTCATGGGATTATATTTGTCAAGCTTTAAGTTGAAAGTTTGTCAAGCTTGCTTCGTATGGATGAGTGGACACAAGATTTCGTAGGGCATGCAAGCATTGATTTAGCATTTTATATATAGTTCAAAAGAATTCTGGTAGGCCTACATTCCTTGAAGTTGCAAGCAAAAAAAATTGGAACACCGACATAAACGCGACTGCAACTTTACGGGTCCGGACCCGATCATCGACTTGGTAAACCGGGGACGGAACCACACGCCGTTAGTGTGATTTTAGAAGACTTGACTTGGCAAAGTTGCTGGGTCACCATTTTCTCAGCGAATCCAAATGGCGGTCAAAGATATGAAATCATATTGACGGAGTTCAAAGTTGGGAATCTAAGATATGTAATCCCTGGTGGGCACCAGTTAACCAATGGTGAGTTTCCCAGGATCATTGCATTTTTCAACCATGTAACCAGCAGGATGTGAAACATGTGTTTCATCCTGGTTTTGAAGGTTTAAGGCTGGGGGTGGATTTTTTGCTTGTCTATATATATACTACTAATATCTATTAGTTGAGCCTTCAGTTTGTTGTTCATATCTATTGGGAAATATCTATCAATGATACATGTTTTCTCTACAAAGCCTATCATCCAACAATACATGTTACATCCACTGCGGTACCTTGTAATTATATGTAATTATTGTAATTGCCCAACTGCGTGTTTCATCCTGCTGCCAGGATAACTTCCGAGTCTATACTCCTGGTGCCAACTCAGCTGCCAGCCGCGACTCGTACTGTAAACGTAGGAGTAAATGCATATATGTGGGCCAGCCTGTTCAGGTTGTGTGGGTGGTGGTGGTGGAAGTAGTTGTAGCAGTAGTATGGTAATGGGTTTGTATAGTACCCCTTCCCTGTGGTGTGGGTGGTGGTGGAGGTGGTGCTGGAAGTATGTACATGGTTGCATATATATATATACTTCAGCAGGAAGAAAGTTTGTGCTTCTTGAAGGTTTGAGTCATGACTTGGTCTGTACCGGATCGATTTATAATGTCAATTTAGCATGGCAGGTGTGGCATGGTCAATTATCACCCCGTTGTAAATCTAATAAACTAAAAAGCTTTTCCGGGGTGGAAATTGACCAGAATCATGTTGACAAAAGGATTCTAGGGGGCAAGGGTTTTGCAGTAGGACGACTCAAGAGGCATAACTTTTGTCCGGCCAGTGTATATATGATACTGTTTATGTATGTGTATGTCTATGTCTGTGAACCCTGTGATGAATCAGTCATGCTGATTTCATTTTTACCTTGTATTTCACAATGCTTTGTGCAATACCACCAATCCAAAACAACATTCACACAAATCTTGTCCGATTTTTTTGATTTTTCTTGCCAAATCCATCGAATCAGATTCATGCTGTTGTCATGCCGGTTTCAAGCAAATTTCTGCCGAATTCATGTCAGATGCATGCCGGATTCAGTTGAATTCAGTCTCGCCGGTCTTCAAATACCATTCGGTTGTTTTGATACTGCTTTGATTCGCTTATGTTGAATTCATGCTGATTTCAGTTTCACCTTGAATGTCAGAATGCTTTGCGCAATACTCTACATGACAATTGCTCTGCGCAATACTCTACATGACCATGGTGTTGACCTCATGCCGAATTCATGCTGAATCCGTGCTGAATTCAAGCAAATCCATGAAAACTGTACGTTTTTACAACTTTCGCAACGTGTAGAGAAATCCCAGATTATGTTTCCAATAACAGAAGAGTAATAATAATTATTCTTAATGATAATATAATCCAGTTGAATGCATGAAATGCCATTTTATTGACGCATTGAAATGTTTTTCATGGTTTCGCTTGAATTCAGCACGAATTCGGCATGAATTTAACACCAGTCTGATTTCAAGTATTGTACAAGCATTGTGAACTTGTAAAAATGAAACCAGCATGAATTTTGCATGAGCTCAACAGTGAAATTCTACTTGAAAATGAAATCAGCATGAAATCAACATGAATCCAGCATGACTTCGGCATGATTTCAACACCAATATGGTTTCTGACTCAACCAAACTGACAACTGCGAAGCGCTATGGCAGCTTTTTCACTTGTACCAAAATCAAAAAGGCCTGCAGAAAGGCAGGTGTCCAAGATCACATCTAAAGAGTGCTGAAAGGGTCATGCAAGTAACGACCTCCGACACACTCCCCCTTTTTGGGAAAGCTTTTTCCAAAAACCCCGCACACGGCCACCAGCCCCACTGATGTTCTGCCAGACTTGGGGTAAAGAAAAGTTTT
>DF245935.1:0-13764 GCA_000507305.1 Breviolum minutum Mf 1.05b.01 | reverse complement strand
AAAAGTATGGAACCCCCCACATTAGATTAAGTAAAGAGTTTGGTGATCTCACTGACCCCGAAGTTCAAGCACAAGTTGATTACCAAATAGAGGCTTGCCCTAGGGCGCCTAATATGTGGGGAGCAATCCCATGCACTGCAGGTTCTGTCTGGCAAAGATTGAACGCTGCTAGGTTAGGTCCATCTTTTAGAGCATACCTTCGTAGGCAAAAGTCACAGTCCAAGAAGTTGTTTGCCAGCTTCGCTGCAAGAGCCGAACTCGTTTTATCACGTGGAGGCACAGTGACTTTTGAGTGGCCTCGTTACAATGACGGATGGGAGCGTGAAGACGTAAAAACATTTTTCACTAACCACCCCGAATTTGTAGAAGTCCATTTTGACGGTTGTGCTGTAGGGATGAAATCCAAAGATGGCAAACCTATTAGAAAACCATGGAAGCTAATGACTACATCTTCAAGAATTAAAACGTTCTTTGAGAACATGAAGTGTAGCCATGATCCGTCAGCACACGCAAAGGCAGCTGGTTCCGAAACAGCCAGAACGGCCTTCTACCCACAAGAAATGACAGAACTAATCATTAGTGCACTTTATCTTTCGAAGGTTCAGGTACATGCGCCGGCGATGCCTTGTGTTCACCCAGCGCCAAGTCCACATGAACATCGCGAGATAGAACAGCACTTGCGACATGTATCTGCGCTCTCTGGTTTTGAAGACCTTGCCATTGCTGTCGAATCTGATGAGCAAGCTCATAACATGGTTTCAGAGCTGCTAGACCTTGAAGCGCTCTTAGGTAACTCCATTACTGAAGATTCTAGTGAAGTCCACGCCATGGTAACTAAACTTTTGTCAAGAGCAGAGATGCTCAATGACCCCAGAGCTTTACAAGCTATTAGGGAGGAAGCTGAAGGTTTGGTCAAGGCTGGGACATGGGATCTTGAGTCAGTTCAGGAATACCAAAGTGTTAAAGATCAAGCTAGAAAGTCAGGTGTATCCGTCCACTTCGGTCAGTTAATGACCATAGCCTCGATTAAGTTCTTCGAGCTCGCACAACATCTCCAGAAGATGAAGGGTAGAATCGTCTACCGCGGCGATTGTGCGAAGGACGAGAACGGAGCTGCCGCCGTGTACCAAGAGCTAGGTGCTAACCCCACCTCAGTTCAAGGTCTAAACGCATGTTTGGCCTATGGTGCACTACCTGGCAACAAGACCACCGCCGCAGACGCCATTAAAGCTTATGTGCAGGCGCTCCTCAAATCGAAGCACAAGACGTGGATAGAACTTGCACCTGAGCTCCGCCCCAGATGGTGGAGACAGAAGTTTGTTAAGCCTGTAGTGCTGCTAGTACGCGCACTTTACGGCCACCCAGACGCAGGTGGTTTATGGGAGGAACACCTCAAGAAAGTCTTGAAATCCTTAGGTGGTTCCGAAGTTCATGAATACCCCGGTAATTTCTACTTCAAAGATACAGGCCTTCTCTTGTCGACCTATGTAGATGACCTTACCCTAAGTGGTCCTTCTGAACAACATAAACCCTTCTGGGATAAATTAACTTCGTTAGTGAATGTTGAACCCCCAGAACCTATCTATAGGATTCTTGGTAGAAATCACGTCAACATTGGCCTTACAAAACAAGGTATCTTCGCAAAGGACCAGAAGCTTGCTTCTCATTCAGCTATGGCATTCGACATGTCGGACTACGCACAGCAGACAGTAGACCTTTACAAATCCATTGTCAAAGTTGATAAGCTGAAACATGCTACAACTCCTTTTATACCAGATGGTTCTATCACACCTGCCGATGAAGAAGCCAAAGGAGAACTTGCCCCAAACGCATGTAGGATTCTCATGAAGGCATTGTGGTTAGCACGTCTTGCAAGGCCGGACATCATTAAACCTATTAATGACTTAGCGACTAAAGTCCAGGCATGGACCAAAGCGGAAGACAAGAAGGTTCTTAGATTGATCCAATACATAGATGCTACCNAACGCAAAACGTGGTGTTTGTGTTGCTTGTCATCATTGTGTCCCCTTTCCATCAACATATACCTTGTGATATTGTTGTTGTGTTTGGGTACCTCCGTTTAATTATTATAGCTCTAAACGAAATTGTTGGTTGCATGTACCCTTCCTCCCTTAATCATGGAAGTGGAAAATGGGTACCTCCAATACTAGTTTCCTTTTATTTACATAGGGTAATTTTCCACTTCCATGATTATGGGAGAAAGGGTAAATGGACCGAAATGTATCACCTCAAGTAGTCCACTTGACCAAACCAAATAGGGCAAATTTGGAGCTTGGAACATGGAACCTGAAAATATCCTCTTGGAAAAGGAGAAACATCGACCCATCCACCACCATTTTCGGGGATTCCTTGTTAGTTTTCGGGGGTTGTAACACCTTGCAAGCTAGTTCTTGGAATATTCTGAAGATGATTTTCAATTGTGAGGTATTTTTTTTTTGTGGGAGCCTCTGTCAGTTGGATATCAATGTCATCATGGGGTTCAACAAACCGAACTTACGAAGTATCGTTCCTTACTACAGAGCTGGTGTGGTGTTGATTGGGGTTGTCTTACACGGTGAAGGCCAGTTGTAAACTCCAGTTGACAAGGGTTTGAGAGGAGGTTTTGCCGAGAAGGTTGAGAGCATGATGTAAATGTAGTATCAATGACAAATTCGGAGTCTTTATAAACAGGGCGGTGCTATTTATTATTATTATTTTATTTTTTTTATAATTATTATTGTCATTATCATCATTATTAATTATTAGTTTCTTTTCCTATCACTGTGGCATTTTTTGGTTTCAAATTAAACAAACATCTCTCTGACAAGGAATGCAGATTTGGATGCTCGAGATGAAAGCGGTTGGCTGCCGGTGCACTGGGCAGCACAGAGTGGTAGTGTGGAGACCTTGTGCAACTTACACTACTTGGGTGCTGACTTTGTCTCCAGGACTTTGGGACTCCGGGAACTGACGATTGGACTTGGGTTGGGACCCCAATGTAATAATGTGTGTATGTATATATATATATANGTAATAATAGTGTGTATGTATATATATATATATATGTATATATGATGATATATATATATATATGTATAAATGATGATATATATATATATATATATACCTGGTATACATGCCTGGGCTGATTGAAAACCAAGAGTTCATTGGTGCTTTATGTTGGTAGTTTCTTATTCTTTGAATCCCTCTTGAACAGGATTTCTACCAAGGGTATTCCCAACATTAAAAAAGCAAAACACTGAGCACAAAACACACACACACAAAACAAAAACACATCATTGCGTGGTTTAGTTTCGAACGTTGCTTTTTTTTTGTTGTTGCAAATTTTGCCAGGACGTATGTGGGAGAGACAGCTTTGCATATTGCTGCTCAGTACAATGATGGTGCCATGATTCAAGCACTCTTAGCATCTCATGCAAATCTTGAAGAGCTCACGGTGGATTCCAGGAGCGATTCAGCTTTCGGAAGCGAGTCGGGGGTGGGGGGGGGGTGCTTGGGTTGGATAGGGTGGATACACCAAAAAAACGGCAGGTGCAGGTGGGTATACATATATGTACATCGATACTATAACCATCTAGTTGATGCTATATCACCATCTTTCAATCTTAAGGAATCCTTAGAATGCGGACTTGGACAATGCTCCAACAGTCATGGAAATCGAGGACAGTGTGAATGCATTCCAGGATGTGTTTACAGTGTATAGAATTCCTCCGGGGTACTAAGATCCCCTTTGTTTGGGAGGTTCTCCATGTGAGCAATGAAAAAAGAGCCCCTAGTTGTTTAGTGCAGGGGATTATACCAGCCACGGCCACACCTATATTAGGGGATTATCATAAACCATTACAAGAAACCCCCTATTTAAACAACCAGGATTCAATGGATTTCGTAAGGGACCCCGGGTTTTTCGGTGGCTCAAGTGGGATCATGGAGCAGTCCATCACATCAGCTGAAATTCGGGAAGGTACACTCATTGGAGCGGTTTCCCTTTCAAAGGTCTTCATAATTGGTCGAACAGTATACAGGTCAAGTACAGCAAATGGCGCACAGCCACTGAAACATCCACCAAAGTTCATCGGGCCCCTCCTGGGAACCATCACATATCCCCACCTTGGAGGTATGTTTGAAGAGGATTTTCCTTTTCCCAAGGGGGGATATGGAGTCGTTCCCAGTTGACCTAGCAGGACCGCGCTACACTTGGCTGCTGTGAATGGTCAGACGGAATCCTTGCAAACCTTGCTTTTCTACAAGGCAGACTATGAGAAGCTGAGATTGAATGAGGTTAATGGTAATCCAACCAAACACCATAAATTTGTGAAATCAACGTCCTCATCAGATTGTCAACCATATTTGGTAAGTGAGTTGTTCAGATTTGGGTACAGTAAATCATCCACACGGCCCGTTTTGAAAGTCACTTTTTATCTGGCCAGTTGGCGCAAAAGCATGGTATCACTTTTGGACCGCAAAATTACACCCCAGAAAACTAACATGTCCCCTAAAAAGGGATTATTTCAATAGGAAATACATCTTCCAACCATCATTTTTCAGGGGATATGTTAGTTTTCAGGGGGGTAATCGTAGTCGTATCTAAACCCTGTCTTCTAGGAGTCCATCATTTTGTGCCACGACCTTGCACAGAAATGGTTTTTTTGTTTATTACTACCGTTGATGGAAAAGATCCGGCTAACCAGTTCAGAATAGTAAATTTCCCATTTATTTAGAGGGTTTGATACATGTCAGGTGGTTAACCCTTGGATTTCTGACCCATCAACAGTATGTTAGTTCACCAGAGGGTAGTATTGGGGAAACTGGTGGTTTGAAGAGATTTTTTTTCCTGATGAAAGACGGCCTGAACCATGGGTTCTGATCATCTTCACCATTAGCCACCTGAAGTTTAACAGCGAGTTTCCCCTGAAGAGTTACCGAAACAACCCAATAGGAAAGGGTGGCGATCGTCTTCCAACTTCCCATCCATTTTGAGGGGGTTCAACTCGCTGTGAAAAACTTCGGGTTGAAGGTTGTGGGTGTCAGGAGGGATCTTCCAAGCAATAAATTGATACCTAGGTGGTGGCAAGTCAGATATTTTTTGGAATGTTCACCCCGAAAATTGGGAAACATGATTTGCAATTTGACGGTTGCATATTTTTCAAATGGGTTGGTTCAATGAAGGCTAGACCTACGAGCGCATGGAAAGGAAAAAGGTTGGTTCAAGCACCAGCTTGTCATTTTGTATATGTCAGACTAGAAGAAGTCTGGTTGGTCAAATATGAGTCGAAGAATCAACTTTCATTACTATTTATAAGCGAATTTGATAATCACGGCACCACTTCTACATGGTGATTTGAGGAAGACCGTTGATGATGAGAGTGGCCTGACAGCTTTCTTGTTAGCTATCACTCACGAGCGGGAGTCTGCAGTGCAGTGCATGCTTTCTGACATTCCATTGCTTCTTGCCTTATATGAAGCGCAATTTCATGAACTGCAGGGCGGGGAAACTCATTTGGGAAGTTTTCCTGGGATAGCGGGCTGTTTTTGATAGATACTAAGCAACTTGGCTGTTGGTTTCAGGGAGATTTGAGCTGGGTAAAAAAGGGGGATATCTGAAGTCCAGGATCTGCAAGAGGTCAAGATTTTAACGCTCCTGGTTTTCATTGACATCTCCCGTTTTGAAAGGCAAAATTTGAGTCGATGATGTTCCGAATTTCCAGTGGTGGGATATGTAGGGATTCCTATGGATATCTTGAAGCTTTTGGATTTTCGGTCAGACACGTCAAAAGTACGAAAAAAAAAACCACGGGTTTGTTTTCTTGGATGATTTTTGTCAATATATAAATGGGGGTCCAAAGACTAGGATTCCAAAGAATCATAAGATGACTTGCTTAGGTTGGATCCTAGAAATTCTATTTGAAAACCCTGGAACTTGAAAGATGTTTTCCCCTACAACAAGGACAATTTTAAAAAGGAAATTCATCTTCCAACCATCAGTAGTTTCAGGGGATTTGTCATGTTAGGGCCACGGGTCTTGGGGGAGGTCGGTTTCTTCTTCAAGTTGCTTTGTTTGAAGAGAGTCACGTGACTCACCAAAGAAGCCACAAGCCTTGGGGATCTAAAGAAAGTCCTGCAGTCCACTCCAAACCACCAAACCACGACTTCATGGGACCCAACGCCTCTTTCGTCTTATCTAAGGCCTCCCAAGTTACCCATCCACCTTAACAGCGACAAAAACAACGGTGGCCATCGAAGAGGTAGTGCCGCAACCAACAAAAGTGGCAATGCTCGAGGCGGAGGCCAAGGAGCCAAACCGAAGGTGCGGTGCGTCGATGGTGGACGACTTGAGACGACTTGAGGATGCCGGGGGTGCGGTGCAGATGGTGGCAGATTTGAGGGGAGATGTTTTGTTGTGATAGGTTTTTTGAGAAAAGAAGAGGGACCGTTACTAAAATCTATTTAGTAAATGCTTGATTTTTTTTTTTGACACCCAATATTTGGTGTTGGTACTTCCCTTCTTTAAAAAAGACATCCCCATGGTACGGAAAGCCAAGTTGGTTTTCGTATTTTGTTTTTCAACCATGAGTTTTGCAAGCAACTGGACTTTTCCCTTCAGGCGCCGCCGGCTCCAAAATCGAGTTCTCGAGTGGGCAAACGCAAAACGGTCGTCAAGGAGGAACGAGAAAAACGAGGCGCCCAGTGGCAAGGGGGTCGTGGCCGGAGAAGACCACCCTTGAACCACGGGTCGTACTTCAAAAAAAAGGTATGGTCAGTCAAGGGTCTTTGAATGTCAATTAAGATACTTAGATGTATAGATGCAAATTGATCAAGTAATTGGTAAGTATTCATGACATCCTCCCAGGGTCCACAACCAGTGACCATTAACAAAAATCATGTGTTTCAGACTCAGGTCGGTCACTTGTGGTTGTGTTTTGGTGTCGTTTTTTTTCGGAGGTGAACATGCACGAGCATTGCTGGAGCAAACTGCAGAGATTCGCGCCAAGTTAGTGAAGAATCTGGCCCTGGAATTTCAGGTGATCAGGGTTTTTTCCGTGAATGTTCCCCCCCAAAAAAATCTGGCGGGTTTGCTGCTAGCTGCTATACGAAAAGGAAGTCCAGAAGGGCTAAAGTGCTAAAATGACGAAAAATAGCTTTTGAAGGCCTATTTTCGTCAAGGGGGATGTTTAACAGAACCTGATGATGAATTTCCTTTTAAAACAGAGATCTCGGCAAAAAGTTGGGTTGGGTTGGCGTTCCGAAAATGATGCGAGCATTTATAGCTTAGTGGAAACAACATCATCCAGATAGCAATCCCAAACGAGTCAAAAGACTTGAACGGAGATTTGTCAGGTTTTGAAGAGGCTATCCCCACAGCCGCAGTTTATTCTGGCTAACTTCACCAATTGACCATTGGTTGATTTTGGTGAATACTCACACTACAGTCACTACAGTGCATTTACTTGAAAATCACATTGTCTATTTTGTACTGAGATATTTCATTCCGGAAGAGTTGTAGTCTTCCGGACTACACCTCCCCATTTTCCATCATCTGGATCCAGACCTCTCAGTGCCGTTACCTGGTTGGTGTGTCTTTCGGCCTGGTTGTGGATATGCTTTTTGTCGCTTCGTTTGTCTCAGGTGCTGGAGTCTGAAATGGTCATCTTGGGGTTGATCCTGTCCTGATTGATGGTTGAAATCCGGCGATTTCAAATCATCTGGGATGTATACTGTAAAAACCTTGTAAATAATGGGATAAACTACCTTCACCTCCACTGGTGATCGCCGGATTTCTGAACCATCCAACCTTATGGTTCTCTTGATTTGGAAGTTGTCTCCCGGTCTGGGTGTTGACGTCCATCCTCCCCTGACATGTTGTCTTCCGTTGGTCAGTTGGTCCGTACTTTTCTCTTTTACGGCTCCCTTTGTTTTTCCTTGTCTCTCACTTGCCATTCTTGTCAATGGGAGGAGGAAAAACCCAGACGTATCGAGTTTTGAAGTATTGATGTTTCGACCATGAACAAGGGGAGTGATACACCCGTGTATCTGTTATCTGTGTATGATGCATGTGATAGTATACATATCACAAAGTGCCTTTGGCCATTAGCAAATGATTGATGACATCCCGATTTTTACGTTTTTTTTTCCCAGAAAAAAATGATCCATGCCCCCCAAACAACTGAGGACTCCTCAAAGTAAGATCAAAGGGCGGTTGATTTATCAACACGATGTGGATGAACGAACTGGACTTTGTTTAGCGGTCTTAGCTCGCAACTCCAACTTGGTGCAGATCTTACTAGGCGCCAAGGCGCGATGGGAAGAAAAAAGACCTGGGTGAAGACATGGGAAGATTTTGGAAGAGGTTTTTTTTAAAAAAGAGATCCATTTCCGCAAAATCCAAGTGTAAAGGGGGTTTGATATAATATGGTTACTGGGTATATTTATATAACACGCTTCCAATAAGAGGTTTTTACATGGATATGGTTATTGTCCCATGGTCCTTGAGGGTTCTTGGAATTTTCAGAGACATTAGTAGTTGCTACTATCGCTACTCTCGCTACTCGCTGCGGCAACTATGCTACTGCCACTGCTACTACTGCTACTATTGCTACTATTGTTCCTACTGCTACTTCGGCTACTGCTGCTACTGCTACCGTTGTTACTATTGTAGTGCTGCTGCTGGAACACTGCGACTCGTGCTACTGCTACTTATTCTTCTTTCTTCTTGGCTGCACAAAAGTTCGTGTATTGGAAGTTTGACAACTAAACATCCTTTGATGATATAATTCTTTTCGTGTTTTTGAACCTCTTTTTCCAAGGCAGTTTTTGTTGCGTTTCTTTTTTAGCAACTGAATTCCCATCTCCAACAGATGATTTTGTGCAAATTCGGGGGGTTCCAACAACTTGGGGGCGCCCGTAGTCTACCCCCCCGTGACCTCCAAGGCTGAGCTGGAAACGGCAGATGTCCACGGCAATGGCGTGCTGCATTACGCATGCATGAGCCGAGACCGGGAACAGGTTGGGTTGTTTTGTGTAGTTGGACATTGGGGATCTTTTTGGAAGAAACTACCCCAACGAAAAATCAAGGGACGTTCCGGGTGATTATGTATATGGTAGCAATGGTCTTTGGAACATGCTTTTTCCAGCGTTTTAGTTACGAAGCAAGGCTTTGAAAACGGTGAAATTGTATTGAGAATATTTGTGAGACGTTTCTCATCTTTTTAGAGGTGGGACCTGATCTCTTTGGCACATCCTCCAAATTTCATCAGGGAGGAGATGGACTTCTCCCACGAGGAAATGTGTTGGCGAAGCATTCTGACCAACACGCACGGAAGGATATTGTCTTTATCTAATGTTGGGGGCCCAGCTAGGCAGGGGATGAAAGCTCACTCTATGTAAGAGCCATTTGTAGTGCTCAACATCAGAGTGTTTCTTTAAAAAGAAACCTTGACTTGTGATATCCAACATCCGCACAAAGGAGCAACTCATTTGTTTGACGTCGCATTTCAACCTTGCAAGCATTTCCTTGCAGGAATTAACATATCCCATATGGGTATATACTGTAAAAGGAACATCATCTTCAACATTGACTTGGGTCCTTTGACTATGGTAGTTCCAAGCACGGTACATGTTGGAACTTGGAATAACCAAAAAACACCAACTACAAAAATCAAACAAAAAAGATCACTCCAGTGACCCTCCAGAAGTTTAACCGTTTACCCCTGAAAAGTTACCGAACCAACCCAATAGGGAGCCGGTAACTCGTCGACTCCAACTTCCCACCATTTTTTCAGGGGTTTCTACTGGCTGTTCAACTTCAGGGGTGTTACTTCAAAAAGTCCAAGAAAAGCACTTGGCCCGCTGAAATTTCACCTCACCACCTGTTCAACGAACTCGGGGGGGGGGTTGACAAAATCCACCAACCTTTGGTGGATTCACAGGTGGCGACCTTTATGGAGTTGAATGCACGTGTGGATCGTTTGAATAAAGAAGGTTTCAAACCGGTGGATCTCTGTCAGGTGCAACTGGGAATCTCCGTCTCCCCTGTGGTTTTTGGGCATATGTAGGGCACATGGGTAGTAGAAGAGTTGGGGGCCCGTGGCCTTTCCCAGAAAGTGAGAAAGTTGGGTCAGAAATCGTGGCACGCGGTATTGCATTATTTCGTTCTTCGCCATTTTTGGAGTAGGACATGTTTTCCGAACGCGGCATGGCTTTTCTTTGAAGGGGCTGGGGGGAGAGTTGGAATATTCTATAATTCTATAGTAAAAATTCCTATCAAGCTGAACTTGTGCCTTAAGAAATACTAGGTGGTGGCAACTCAAATATTTTTTATTTTCACCTCTACCTGCGGAAGATTCCCAATTTGACTCATATTTTTCAAATGGGGTTGGTTCAACCACCAACCAGAATAGCTCTGTCAGATCTGGCCCGGGGTATTTTTTGGGTGGGCCAAAAAAAAACAGCCCGGCATCTGATCGCAAGCCTCAAAAATCACGGAAACCGTGGAGATATTTTTCGGTGGATTTTTGAAGGTTGTGAGTTGTGACCTTCAAATTGTTGAAAACACCTGAGAGAGATTCAGAGCAAATGCCCAAAATTGGCAAGATATTGCTTGTTTTGGACCTGGGGCCTAATTTTTCACAAAAAAAACGCCGCCGTGTATATTGTGATAATAAGACGGGATATGTTTGGGATGTTTCCTGAAGTTCGTTGGGCAATAACTAGTTTCACTAGTCTCACTTTAGATTCTTATTCTTACCCTTATATTCGTTCGAATCTCAAAAAATAGACCTCCGTAGGTCCCAAAGTAGGAGCAGAAGGGGATTTCCTTTCCAAAAGTCCTCCAATCTCGCTGGGGGCCAACTGGACAATCTCGAGTTTTTTTTCTTTGAAAATGCTTCCCCATGATTTCCGGCCACACGTTTTTTTTTTTTGAAACAAAAGAAACATGCCACAACGACAGGAAGATCCTGATATTCTGCATATGGTGGAGCGCAAGCTGGTGAGCAAAATCTTGGAGGGCCAGCCAGTGTCACCAACACATGCTGCTCCACCCGTGGGCATTAATCTCCAGGAGGGACAAGTGGCAACACGAAGGGGAGATTTGATGGCCATAATGCTGGACATTTAGCTTGCCGACTAAGGGCAAGCTAGAGATAGATTGCCAATTCAACAAATAAATCCTTTCTTTTCAAATTGGAGGGCCTTATTCTTTTTGGTGGGGATTTATGGATTTCTTTGGGATGCCCACCTAAGCAGCACTGAGCGAGGTCTTGACATCAGATTGTATAGAAATAAAGATTTGTAAGGTCGCCATTTTAGAGATTTGGTCTTGGCCGCCAAAAGTTTGGAAATATCACAATTTCTATCTAGAAATACGTATGATTTGCTTTTACTACTTGCGATGTTCCCCCATTGAAGCCAGTAAAAAGTGAGCCCGCTTAGTTTTGGACAACCCTTCCTAGAATAACCTTCATTCGGTGGTTGGTACTGAAAGATTGGCCCAGAGAATGGTTAACAAGAATCTTTGGGACAGTAGATAGATTATGAAAAACACTCGGGAAATTGTATCAGAAACTCGAGTCCTGTTATTCCATTCTACTCCATTATATTCTATTCAAAAGTACAACTGGTCCCCAAAAGTACGCTTTCAACAATATCCAAACCCATAGGATCCATGGGACTGGTATATATTTCCCTACTAATTTACCATAAACATCAACCAAATGTGGTCAAATATACCAGTCCCATGGATGGTATGGGAAATATGAACAAAGTTTGAACTTCATAACATCCACAAGTTGCCACGTTTTGAAGGTTTGAAAACTTCATTCATTACCCTTGGGTCAGGGGGAAAAATGACCTCCATGTCCAGGAGCGTCATCGGATTCGGTTTGAGAGTCCTATGATGCAATTGCTTGGAGATGAAGTAACTCGAGACACACTTGGAAAGATATGTTTTGGGACAAATTTGGTGAATTTTTGGCAAGATATGTTTGGATTGTTATATAATTTGTTAAATTCTTGATTTTCATTTCCGTTTTTAGGACAGATAGGAACATGTTTTCACAGTTTTAAGCACTAATGATGCTTTTTTTATTATGTACTTGCAATATGAGCACGCACACAGACATGTGCACACCACTTCCTGGTACCCTAAACAACCAGCTTTAAATGGATGTTTGGTGAAACAACCACTTTTTATGTAATGTTTTGGAATCATCCAAAATTGAAACAACCATTTATAAACAGATTATGTTGGCAAGTTCCGGAGTTCCAAAGCCAAGGTGCTTTGGAACGGGGCGGGCTTTGGGCCTCCTCCCAGAATGTTTTTTGACAAAACAGCTGCCATAGCAGCAACCCCGACTCTCACGGGCCCCAAACAAACTGGTTCTTTGGCAAAGGCTGCCTTTAGTTGTGAACTTGGATTAAACAATTGCCATGGATGTGTTTTTTCCGCGAAAAGAAAACTGCCATGATTCTTTGCTGTGTTTGCTTTTTTTCCGTCAAGTCGGTTGAACCCGAGGTCTACCATTCTAGCCTAGCAATGTATCACATTTTGATGTTTACACCCATTTTGAACGGGGGGGGGGGCAGGAAATTTCAGGACCCTCTTGACATCTGTTTTTTTCCTCTTCATGTTTTTTTTCCATTTCTTTTTGGTTCTCATTTTTTCTTGGTTCAGAAAATCATGACTTGAAGTAAGGCAACAATCAAAGAGTTGAAGTTGTTCATCAAACAACGTGGAGCACCAAAGGCTAAATCCATCGAGGTCAGGGGTGGATCTGAACAGATTTTCGGAAGAATGTCGTCGTGGTGTTCCGGATTTAGATTGTTTTTGTTCTTCAAACGACCCCAAAAAAAAGAATTGGAGAAAATGGGTGCACGGTTTAAGAATTCAGGAGGCATGTTGGTGAATTTTGAGGAAATTCCCCCGCAGTTTTTGATGAATGAGTGATATGCTAAGTTGTTGAGCCTTTCGCGGGGGCTCCTTATAGCAAGTGGAAGTTTCAAACGAGCTAACAAACCCACTATGCGAGCTCCTTCTCCATTTTCCTGGAACATGTACATGGATACTACCAGTCAGAACTCCGGTCGAGTTCCATTTGACGATCTAGGTCTTGTTGATCCCCAAAAATGATTTGTTCAAATGGAGTGTTTGCGTTGCAAAAATGTCAGTTTAGCGCGAACCAGCTGTCATACATGAGCCCAACCTCCAGGAAACTAATATATCCCACCTTAGGGAAAGACAAATCATCTTCAAAAGTGCCTTTTTTCGGAATCTTTGGATGCCGTTTTGGAGCCACCAAATCGGTGGGGAACATTTTTGGGTGAGTTCAGGGTGTGTTCAGGTTTTAGACCAAATCCCTGAAACGAAAACAGCGAGTTGACCACCTGAAAATGGATGGTTGGAAGAATTGCTCCTTTCCTTCTGGCAGACCCGGCCTATTTTCAGGGGGAAAATTTGTTCGTTTCAGGGAGGGTTCGTATATCGGTAAGATGGTATAGCGATTAAACGACTTTGAGGTGTCATACTTCTCATGGACACAGACGGTGTGCAAATGGTCAAACGGTCTATCTGTGATCCTCAGAAATTATTTCAGAATTACATTGGAAATGTACCTGATTCCTATGTTTAATGGATAAACAGACATCTTGTACCACTTGGTATTGCTTGGTGCGCTTCTCTCATTTTTCAGGGTTTTTGCAAATACATCCCCAGGTGGCTTACGTGGCCTAAAAAAACCAAAAAAGTTACAC
>DF245934.1:0-14086 GCA_000507305.1 Breviolum minutum Mf 1.05b.01 | reverse complement strand
GACTTAAAGTCCGACATAGCTAAAGCAGCTAGAAGATTCTCAGCTATCTCACTGCAACTTCTACTTTGAATGTGAAAAGCCTTCAAGAATAAACCTCAATACTCCTAGCCCCAGCATATTCCTGCATGCCGCATCCGCTGCATCACCAGCCAATCTCTTTGCTGAGTTCAATCAGATTCCCAAGCAGTGTGCGTTTATGTAGTCATGAAACATCGGAATGAAATCGCAAATCCATGTTCAGTCTATGTAATTGTCTATGTTAATTCAGTTCATTCTATCATGTTCCAAGGATTTACATCCTCTTCTGGGAGAATCCCACCAGAATCTGCAAGCTCAAAAACCCGGAACCTCCAGGGAAAAACCGCCAGGCTGCGCCACCTCCAGGAGATGACTAAATGGTACCATTGTCCTTCAAATGATATTGATTCCTAAGGTAAGCCGAATCATGGGATGGAACGGTACCATGGGACGATACATGACTAAATCTCCATAAATACTGTGCAAAAGCAAATGCAAAGGCACAAGATGCAAAACTTTTGACGTTGACTAGCCTGAGAGGTCTTTGCCTTGCTTCTGTATGGAAGTTTGGCCCTGCACTCCATGCTAGGGCTGTGTTGTTGACACTGAACTTGCCGGTGAAGCTGTTCTTTCAACAGCTCACATAGGAAAATGGCGGCAAAGAAGTCTCTCTACTCCAAGTTGCTAGTTTTTTAAGCACACTTTCACAAATCTGCAGTCGCTGTCCTATCAGTTGTCTTGTCACCTGTCTGGGACTTCCCCGAAATAGCTGGCCCATCACCAGGACAAGGCCTCACCAGTCATTGCCAGAAGTCCGCCAGTCTTTTTCTTGTATTCTTTCCCACCAGCCTTGAAAGACTCTTGGATAGTTTTCTCAAAGGCCTCTTCCATCTCACTACAAGGAGGAACCTTCACAAAGACCTTCCCATCCTCCACCTTTGTCTTGAAGGTTGAGAGGTTCAAGTTGGGGTTGCCAATGCCCTCCCCGGTCCGAAGGTTGTAGGTTGTCTTGTAAATGGGGTCTGCCAAAGTCAAAGTTCCATTGAGTTGCCTTCCCACAAGGCCACGGGAAATGCTCCTAGCCTGCTTGTTAGGGCAAAGATTCTGCGTTGCCAGCCACTCAGCTGACTCAGCTTCGTTCACCTGAAACACTGCCAGCTCTTGTGTGCCGTGCTTCACACTGAGGCCGCCATTCTTGGGATAGTCGCTGACATTTCCACCATAAATCCACTCCCAGCTTTCACTGGCCTTGTCTTTTGTGTACAGTGCTGGGCCAGTAATGTCTGGTGGGCTATAGAGGTTGGGATGACGTTGACCTCGCATGTCGATGTACTCGATCTGTTCTGAGTCATGGGTCTCATCGGTGTTTGCAAACTGCTTGAATTTCTTGCGCAGCTCCGTATCATATGCCACTTCTTTCCACTCGCACTTTTCATTGCTTCGATTGCGCTCCATCATGGCCTCCAAGTCAGCAGCTATGCCCAATGAATCCTCAATGACAACTTTCTTCAAATAGTCAATGCCACCCTCTAGCTCTGCAAGCCAAGGTGCTGTGCGCTGCAGGTGTTTGGCTGTGGAGATATAGTACATCAAAAAGCGGTCAACATATTGCAAGCACTGCTCCACAGAGCAGTCCGTTGCCAAAAGCTTGGCATGAACTGGCTTGGCCCCACCATTGCCACAAACGTAGAGGTTGTATCCAGCCTGGGTGGCAATGACGCCAACGTCTTTGCCCTGAGCCTCTGCGCATTCACGCAAGCACCCAGATGCAGCCATTTTGATCTTGTGAGGAGCCCGAAGACCTTTGTAACGATTTTCCAAAGTCACTGCCATGGTCACAGAATCCTGCTGTCCATAGCGGCACCAGCTTGTGCCCACACAACTCTTCACTGTACGCAATGCCTTGCCATAGGCTTGGCCAGTCTCCATACCAGCATCCACCAACTCTTTGTAGATGTCGGGCAGGTCCTGGATCTTGGCACCATACATGCCTAGGCGTTGAGCCCCAGTGATCTTCGTCCAAAGACCATATTTCTTGGCAGTGGTGGCGAATGCAATGAGGGTGTCAGGCGTGATGTCACCACCAGGGCACCGAGGAATGACAGAGTAGGTTCCAGTTTTCTGGATGTTGGCCAGGAATCGATCGTTGGTATCTTGAATCTGATCCCGACCCTTCTTCAATGCATGATCATTCCACAAGCCAGAGAGGATTGATGCTACAATGGGTTTGCAGAGCTCGCATCCATCTGAACCTTGCCCAACGGCTGCCAGCACTTCCTCGAAGGACTTGAGCTCTTTGACCTTGATAATGTCGAAGAGTTCTTTCCTGGAGTAGTTGAAGTGAGGGCAAATGCCTGAAGCACCAGCCTTGCCCAGCTTCTTGAGTGTGTGCGCCAGCAATTTTGGCACCTCACCGACGGGAGTGACACAGCCTCCACATCCAGTCCCTGCTTTGCAAGCCTTTTTGATTTCAGGAATCGTGCAAGATGGTTTGCCGGCTGAGGCATTGGATTCTTCAATGTCAATGATAGCTTTGCGGACCTGACTCTTGGAAAGGCCAATACAAGTGCAAATGATATCATCATCAGTCAGGCCAGTGCCATCTCCACCATCATTAGCTGCTGCACTTGCACCAGGCGGGGGCAGCTTGAAGGCCAAAGCAACTGGATCATTGCCAGCAAGGTCATCCTTCTTGCTGAGTTGAAGTAGCTTCGAATAATCCTTGGCATCTCCAACCAAAACACCACCCATCAGCTTGGAGCCGTCTGCGGAGAAGCACAAGCGACGGTAGGTGCCATTGAGCTCATCCTTACTGTCGATGAATTTGATGCTTGAATCCTTGCCAGTGTATTGGCCTTTGAACCAAAAGTCGGCACTTCGTCCAAAGGAAGCAACTTCAACACCCAAGAGCTTCAGTTTGGTGCTCAGGTCACTGTCATAATAGGTAGATGTTCCTGGTCCGAGAAGCAAGTTCTTCGTCAATGCTTCAGCCTGCTCAACACCAGGCGCCCACAAGCCATAACACATGTTGCCACCAATGGCAGCAACTTCTCCAATGGCATAGATGCTTTCATCAGAGGATCTCAGCCCAGCATCCACTTTGACTCCACCCCTGGCACCCATCTCCAGCCCACACTGTCTCGCTAGCTCGTCACGGGGGCGAACACCACATGAGACGATCACAAGATCAGTTTCCAGGATGGTTGCGGACTCTGCCCCCTTTTCAACCAGCTCTATGCCGGTGACCTTGCCATCATCTAGCACCACCCGCTTGATTTGCACACCACAATGGACGTGAACTCCCAAATCGTTGATCTTCTTCATCAAAACCTGGCCACCGATGTCATTCAATTGAGTGGGCATGAGGTACGGTGCCATTTCTAGCACGTGACTTTCCATCTTCAGATCATAGACAGCTTTGGCAGCTTCCAGCCCAAGCAATCCGCCGCCGATAACCACTGCACGCTTGGCACCCGACTTTGACTTGGCAAGGAGTGACTCCAGGTCCTCAATGGTGCGGTAAACAAAGACACCCTCTGGCCTTGAAGCAGGATCATCTGGCCAGTTCACATTCTTTTTCTCGGGAATAGTCATTCCTGGGACTGGAGGAACAAAGCAAAAGGAACCAGTGGCAAAAACCAAAACATCGTAAGCCACGCTTTGAGCATCAGCTCCTGGCGTAGTATAGGACACTTTCTTGGCTTCACGGTCAATGCACATCGCACGGCCATAGAGAAGTGTTACGGACATCTTGTCTTCCAACTCTTCTTCCGTGACATAGGACAGCTTCATCTGGTCATGTTTATCAGCATCTCTGTCCTCAAAATACTGCGTCAGCATGACTCGGTTGTACGCTGGGCGAGGCTCTTCACAAAGGACTGAGATCTGGTACTGGGCATCCTCACTGCTCATGCTCTCAGTCATCTTCTCAATAAAGGAGTGGCCAATGGGCCCATGGCCGATGACAAGAATCGACTTCGCCATGGGGAATGCGGGAATCCCAAGACCAACGGCGCTTCGAGCAAGTGGCAAGCTACTTGATCCACTTGACGAAATCCAAAGGACCAAAACACTTGATAGATCAAAATCCAGAATGTTCATGAATTTGCATGCTATCACGTGTAAATTCTCAGCGTTCACGCCCAAAAAAAAGGAGATGGCGCTTCCATGGAAGATGAGGATCCCACCGTTTGCAAGCGCCCCATCTCAGTGGCTGCCCTTCATCCCCAGGTTTGCAAGCGCCTCCCGTTGGTGTTTTTTGTTCCCGGTTTAAAAAAAAAACAACGATCACTAGGACTCCTAGCAACTTTATCAAGAAACAAATTTGAGAATCTATCATTAAATAAGCATTGTTCATATATCATATGTTAAGACATGTTTATGTATATATTTGTATTATATGTGTCATTTATTTGTCAATCATCACATGCAATTCAAAGAAAAAACGCAAACAACCAACAAGGACCAGGACTCAGGTTCCAGCGTTTTGGAGCTTGCAAAATCTGCAGCTGTTTCTTCCACAAGACATTTATGACTGCCTTGGGGTCTGGCAGTCAAGTCGAGGATCCATGCAGTTTCAGAGCAATGGGCTTCCAGGTGACCGAAAAACCCCACAGCTGCGGGGAATCTTTTTGGAGACTTTCAGCCTTTCAGCTGATGGATTTTTTTGAAGGTGAAATGAGATCAGTCTTCTTCCATTTTGGGGTCGTGACCGTGTGCAGTTGTGATGAACTTGGACCTGCCAAAACTGAAGCTCGCGCCTCAGAATCACGGTGTTTTCTTGGGATCATTCCTCCCAATCCGAGCTAGTCTTCTCCAAAAAAACTGTTGCTGCAGGCTGCACTGGGAAGCAACATTGCAACAATGCAAACTTCACAAGAACATTGCTAGCTCATCACCACATCACAAGGAGCCTGCGAAGGTGATAGAAAGGTCTGCAAACTCCCGGGACCTCAAACAGAGGTCATGTTTCCAGCTCAGTTGCACATGCTTCCAGAACTGTTTTGCACGTTGAACTGGTTTGCACTTTGCGCGAACACGATTTCAGCAGTGAAATGTCGTGGGACCCGCACAGAATTCCACACTTGCTGGGTTGAGAACACACCATTTGAACATTTCACTGTTTTGCATCCGGGTTTTCACATACGGTAGTTGCTGTCAAAGTGAAATCGGTCTAATGCAGTGGAAGCTGGCCTTGGAGCTGACAAAACCCCGCCTCATGCCATGAAAAGAGACCATTGTCCAAGCAATTGTCCAGCTCTAAAAGCCCAAATCCAAATCAAAAATCAAGGATGATGCTAGCCGCTAAAGGACAACAGTTTCAAGTTTCAAGAAGTCATTTGGTTCATGAATCATGGCAACAATTTACACCACGCCTTTTTTGGTGAACTTCGTTCATGTTGAAGTTTGCCCGCATGCACAGGCTTGGCGACCCCGCACTCCATGCAAGGGTGCCTGGAAAAGTAACTTCGGCCTTGCAGCTGGCTGGGAAGAGAAAACGCGCCGTGCCACCCGCGCAAGGCACGGCGCAAGGGCGGCTTCAGAAGCAAAAGATATCATCCTTTGCATAGCCCATAGCATGCAAAGCAGGGTAACAAGCCTTCTCTAGCATTACAGGTGGCCCACACATCAAGCAAATTCCACTGTCCCTTGCTGGGAAGAGAGTGGCTTTGGTCATCTCGCTGTCAACAAAGCCGACATAGCCTTTCCAGGCTGTTGGGCTCAAATTGGAATTGCTCTCAGAGTTGACCTGGTCCACTGTGAGGCTCAGGGTAAAGCGATCAGGATGTTTCGCAGCCATTCCTTCCAGGATGTCTCGCGCAAGAATGTCATCTGGCGTGCGGTTGGCATAGAGAAAGCGCACTTTGGTGGTGTCTTTGGGATCACGGAGGATGGCCGACAAGACCTGGTAGCATGGGGTGAGGCCTGTTCCACCAGCGATCATGGAAATCTCCTTGCAAAAACGAGGCTTCCCATTGATAAGGAAGTGGCCGTTCTCTTTGTAGATGAACTCTCCAATGGGTCCCTTCACCTCAATCGCGTCACCGATCTTCATGGATTCCAAATGTTGAGACATCTTTCCACCTTCTGGGAACCGAGGGTGGACATTCTTGAAATACACCTTGACCAGCAGGTCAACATGACCCAAGGTGCTGTCATCTGTCATAGGTGTGTAGGCTCTCATCACGGGTTTGCCATCTACCCTAGCCTTCAGGGTCACATGCTGACCAGTAGGAAGCCCAAGGCGCATTGACGGAGAAGGCAACTTGAAGCGAAAAATGCGGGTATCATGATTCACCACAATCTTCTCAGACAGGCACAGCTGCTGGCTGACTCGAGGATTCAAGAAGTCCTGTGAAAGTGAGCGCCAAGGCTTCAAAGGTACCATGAAAGCCTTCCAAAGGCCCACAAGACCACCGAAAACAGGGCTCAGCAAAGGGCGCAGCAAAAGCCTAGGAAGGAAGACAAGGGAAGCAAGACCACAAACAGTCTCATCGCGTTTAGCAGATTCATCACGCAAGGGGCCCAAGTAGTAGTCATTCAACTTCTCCCAGGCGGNGTTGGCAATTCTGATTGGAATCCCAAGCCCGGCAGCAAATTTCTTCACAATCTTCGAGGCGTTCCATGTCCACCTCGGTCTCCCACCAAGCCCAACACCAATGTTTGTCTGTGCCCCGAGCAGCTGCAATCTCATCTTCAGGCCGTGTGAGCTCTGTGATCTCCCAACTTTTCCCCGAATCCAAGGAAATCTCAGCACGAATGATCTTGTGGCCTCCACCTGTGTAAGCGTAGCCCGACACTTTCAAGGTTTTGGGTTTGTCCTTGATAAAGGAATTGTGGCGGGGCTGGAACATGGCAGAGTTGATGTTCATGTGATTGATGATGTATTCAGGTTTGTACCACCATCCTTCTGAATGAGCCAGGTCCGCATCCACGTGGGGTGGCAGCACCCGGTTGTCAAAGTAGTGGTAGTGATTTTCCGAAGGCTTGTCGGACACCTGGTGGCCAACGACTCATCAAAATCGCAAGCGATAGCTTCTAAATTTTGGAGGATACATGCCAAGTCTGTTCTCTTTGAGGTCTTGTGGTACACAAATTCCAGCAGTGCATATATGGAATATCAAGACCACACCATGCATTCCCGCGCCGTCGTTGGTTTCTGATGTGCGTCTAAAATTGTCAAAGCATGTCAATACCGATACCATTTGAACACAAGTGGCATGTGCCTTTACCAAGCATCATACATGTTCACGTGCACATATTTCTGGAACTGATGCTGATGCACCACTCCCCTCTTTTAATGCCACAGTCTGTCCAAGAAGAAACAAAATCAAACAAGCCTTCATATATGAACTATCTAGCGAAGTTTAGTTGGAAAATTTTTCATACAAGTAGTTCTCGGGCGAGCCGGGGGCGGAAGTTTCAGAGAAAGAAAAGAAAGAATTTGCCTATAGAATGTGCGCAAGGCGACCGGGCAGCGCGATGCCCAAACCATTTCTTTGCTGGGCGCTTGTGTTGTGTCATGTCACGTGATGCAATGCGATGTCATGGTGATGAGCTGCTGTCTGTTGTGCCCTGCAATGGGATGGAATGTTATGAGCTTAAGATGCCACTGGTTGCGAGGCCACGTTGTGTGGTTCGAAGTGGTTCTGTGACAATGTGTTGCTCCAACGTACTATTCTGTACTACAAAGTACTCTGTCTGTACTACAAAGTACTACTCCAGTACTACTCCGTTACTGCAGTACTACTCTGTACTACAAAGTACTACTCCAGTAGTACGCTCTACTACAACGTAGTACGCTCTACTACAACGTACTACTCCAGTACTACTCTGTACTACAAAGCGCTACTCCAGTACAACTCTGTACTACAAAGTACTACTCCAGTACTACTCCAGTAAAACGTCTTTTACAATGCGCGGAGCAAGTGAAGTCACCCAGCAAACTCACCAAGTATTGCGCCTGCCACCCAAAATCAATCGCATGAGTGATCCGCATCACATATGCAAAGTCATTTCCAATGCGCAGAGCACGTAAAGTCACCCTTGGAACTCACCAAGTACTGCGCCTGCCACGAAATTTTGAGTTCAAGATTGCACTGCTTGCACCGCAAATTCCCGAATTGCTTCCGCCAATATAAAGACGATTCGACGACATTCGAGGATAAAAAACCGTCATCTTGCACCTGCCGCTTCCGAGACCTAACTCGTCGCATCTTGGAGACGCATCTTGTATGAAAAAATACAATGTCGCGCTCTCAGCTATCCCCCGAAATTTCACCAAATATACAGCACCTGCCACGAAAAGTCACACTCCAACTTCACCAAATACTGCGCCTGCCGCGCAAAATGAATCTCATGATTGATCCGCCTCACCTGTGAAGCGTCCTTTGCAATGCGCGTATAGCAACAAGGGCCACCCTCCAACTTCACCAAATACTGCGCCTGCCACGCAAAATGAATCTCATGATTGATCCGCCTCACATATGACACGTAAATTTACAATGCGCGGAGCAAGTAAATAAAGTCACCCTTCACACTCACCAAGTACTGCGCCTGCCACGAAATGAGCGAGAAACCCCTGCGTTGCTTCCGCCGATATAAAGACGATTCGACGACATTCGATGACATTCCGACGACATTCGAGGATAAAACCATCATCTCGCACCCGCCGCTTCGGACACCTTACTCGTCCCGATCTTGGTTGAAAAATAGAACACTTCGCCTCGGGCTATCTCCCGAAATTTCACGAAATACTGCACCCGCCACGAAATGTCACACTCCAGATTCAGCAAATACTGCGCCTGCCACGAAAAGTCAGAGTCCACCTTGACCAAGTATTGTGCCTACCAACCAAAATGCATCAATTCTCTTGGCATTTTTTCCTCTTGGCATCTATTCTCTCTGGGCATCTATTCTCTCTGGGCATCTGATCTGCAAGCATCTATTCTCTCTTGGCAGCTATTCTCTGGGCATCTATTCTCTCTGGGCACCTATTCTCGAATGCAAGCATCCATTTTTCTCTCTGGGCAGCTATTCTCTTGGCATCTAGTCTCTCTTGGCACCATGGCATCTATTCTCTGTCATTTTTAAAACTTCGCAACTCGGAAGTTTCTCATCTTTTGATAAACTTTTGTTCACTGCGAGAAAAAAACAGGTGAGAGCAGAGTAGCCGGGAGCAATGAGGCTGAAAGTAGACTTTTGAGGAAGCCTCGCAGAAATCGTGCGTCTGGAGATCTGAAGCTGTCAATTTTTGAGCAATTCCCCCAGGAAATGGAATGCGTTTTAGAAAGGTAGTTGGAGAACGAAATGCTGTGTTTTTCCAGACACGTGCGTCTTGATGGTGAAATTTTCAACCTGCCAACAGGTCATGGTCGAATCGCCTTTTTATTGGCGGAAGCAATCGACGGATTCTTCGATCGAATCTTGGACTTGCATCCTTTGCGCTATGTCTCGCAGAGTTCGCGCACTTTCAGATCTTGGCCTTCTGCTGCTGTTACCTTTTTCGTGCCGCGCGCAGCTTTTGGTGGACTTTTTTGTGACTTACATTGGTGCACTGTTGGCGCTGATTTGTTTCTTCATACACTGTTGTATGCACGTGCCCTCTGCAGCAGTGGCCATCATTCCTGTGCGTGCTGGGGACCGTGGATGTTTGTGTCATCGTTGTCCAAGTTGTCGGAGTTGTTGTTTGTTGTTGCTTGTTGTTGTTTGTTTGTTTGTTTGTTTGTTTTGTTTTGTTTTGTTTTGTTTTGTTTTGTTTTGTTTTGTTTTGTTTTGTTTGTTTGCTTGTTTGTTTGTTTGTTGTTTGTTGTTGTTGTTGTTTGTTGTTTGTTGTTTGTTGTTTGTTGTTTGTTGTTTGTTGTTTGTTGTTTGTTGTTTGTTGGTTGTTNTTGTTGTTGTTGGTGGTGGTGGCGGTGGTTTGTTGTTGTTTGTTGTTGTTTGTTGTTGTTGCTTGTTTGTTTGTTTGTTAGTTTGTTTGTTTGTTTGTTTGTTTCTTTGTTTCTTTGTTTCTTTGTTTCTTTGTTTGTTGCTTTGTTTCTTTGTTTCTTTGTTTGTTTATTTATTTATGTTTGTTTGTTTGGTTGTTTGTTGTTTGTTTATGTTTGTTTATGTTTGTTTGTTTGTTTATGTTTGTTTCTTTGTTTACGTTTGTTTGTTTGTTTGTTTGTTTGTTTGTTTATGTTTGTTTGTTTGTTTACGTTTGTTTGTTTATGTTTGTTTGTTTATGTTTGTTTGTGTAAGTTTGTTTGTTTATGTTTGTTTGTTTATGTTTGTTTGTTTATGTTTGTTTGTTTATGTTTGTTTGTTTATGTTTGTTTGTTTATGTTTGTTTGTTTATGTTTGTTTGTTTATGTTTGTTTGTTTATGTTTGTTTGTGTAAGCTTGTTTGTTTATGTTTGTTTGTTTATGTTTTTTTTTGTTCGTTCGTTCGGTTGTTTGTTCGTTCGTTTGTTCGTTCGTTCGTTTGTTCGTTCGTTGTTGCTTGTTGTTGTTTGATGTTGTTTGTTGTTGTTTGTTGTTGTTGTTGTTGTTGTTGTTGTTGTTGTTTGCCGTTGTCTGTTGTTGTTTGTTGCTGTTTGTTGCTGTTTGTTGTTGTCTGTTGTTGTTTGTTGCTGTTGTTCTTGTTGATGGCGTAAAATGCCGTGTGTGTGTGTGTGTGCGTGCGCGCGTGCGGTCGTGGATACGACCAAGAAGTCGACCCCGACGACACTTACGCCAGTACGCCTTCACCTATCACTTTGAAATTGTTGTTGGCTTTGGCCGTTGCACATGGTCGGCGTGTCCATAGCATGCCTCCATGCCCTTCTCATGGAGTGCTATCCTATGGACTAAAACGGTTCTTATGCATGTGCCGGCAACACTTTGCAAGCGTTAAGGCTGCACTTGTTCTTGAACGCTGGAAATCCGTTGCCCAAAATTCATTGATGACTTTTTCCAAAAAAACATGAATTCATGTTCCCTGAACTTGAGAAGCAGTTGCGCTTGATGTCTGAAGGTAGACTTGAACCAGGTACTTCAGTCAACTCTCTTGGGCGTTGCATCACCCGACGTGAAGACTCCATTGATGTCAACGCCGACGTCCTACATCGACAAGATAGTTGAGCCACTTGACTGTGTTGACATGTAGCAATGCTGCTACTCCCGGAACAGATTCCCCTCGCAAGTTAATTGATTCTGAGGTACCCCACGACCATAGCTTGCATCAAAGGATGGTAGGACACTTCTTTGGTTCAGCAGCGGCAGGGCCATTCAGTTCACAGTGAAGGAACTTTCTCGGGGCTTCACTTCCCCGAGGATCACAGGACAAAGATTTTGATGACACTTCGACCAAAATTCATTTTGCGTCCGAAGCAGACGACTTTCAACATCGACACCTATTTAAATTTTATATATGTCAATTCCGATTAGGCCAGTTGTGCTATACTTAACAAGGAGAAGCACGTCCGGAATGATGGCCCGGCGCCCTGATCGCTTCTCAGAGCGAAACTCAGGCGACAGTCGCACTTTCCACGCAAATTGACTTTTTGTCCGAAAAGCTTGTTTATTTGATCACTTCTTTTGGAAACAAGACGTCGAACAGCATCAACATTAAAGGATTCATCAAGTCCGTGGCTACTTGGAACTTCCAAGAAGACGAAGCAGGTCCAACATCGGTTTCTCTTCATTCAGGAACTTATTGCTTCTGGTGTTGTGGCAATGAAGAAGGTATCTGGAAATTCAAACCCGTCGGGCGTAATCACAAAGAACATCAGTGTAAGGAATTCACAGATTCACAGACAGGCCTTGGCACTTGGGATCACCTATCCCTCTGGCCACGCAGTCTGACTTCGCTCTGCAGGTGTGCAAAATACGTTTTCACGCATATACACACGTTCTTTTCCACAGCGCTCCCCGCAACTGCTTTAAAATACATTCGGGCAGTCTAGGATAGCCATGGTACTTCACTTCGCTTTTGTTTGGTTTTGTCGTTTGGTTGACTTCGTTTTGCTAGAAACTGCAGCTTTGAACTTTGAGAAGCTTAGACGCCGAACTGCCGCTTTTCACTTCAATGGTTGGCCGACTTTGCACTTTGAATTTATGTTTGTCACTCCATCGCCATGAACCATATATGGACTTCGAAGTGACTCACTCTGGCTCACTGCAACTTTCAAACCCCATTTTGGTAAATGTGGCGAACTTGCACTTCGCCTTTGGACTTTTGGTATTCACCGGACGCCTTACCTGCCAAACTTCCTGTATTTCAGAATCTGGGAGCTTCAACATGGTTTGGAGAAGCAGTTTTCTACTATTGTGTGCCCATGTTGTCCGAAGGAAACGTCAACTTGAGCGTGAGCTAGGCGTTGCCACAGAAGGCCTTTTGGTAAAGCACCGAGACTTCCTGAAAAGAACTTCGACTTTCGACATCTTGTGGGAAAGGCCTTTCGAGGTGATCTTCCACTAACTTCATTTGAGGAGAAGCATGAGGACCCGCGCCGGAGGTACTTGAAAGACTTCGAAGAAGAAGCAGAAGAAGCCAGGGTACTTCGAAGGAGGTACTGAGCTGAGATTTTGGAACTTCGTGTAGCTGCACTTCATCGACGAACACATCGCTCTCGACTTTGAACTCTTGAAGATGAACCGTAGCAGACTTGAAAGTCAAGAGAGCCTTCAGGCCACTTGTCAACCAACTTGGAGGCGTTCTGGTTGGGAAGAACCTTGACAAGTACTTGCAGATGGTACTCCAATGAGGGATCAACTTCTGAGGTCCTGTCCTCATTTGCTTGGTGGACAGCCAACTTCGTTGGGTCGCCTGGCACCTATATACGCAGTGTAACAGCCAAGTCTACGAGTTTGTAAACTTCACCTCCCTCCTTTATTTTTGAGCCGACCGCTGCCTTCACACAGAACCATTTGGGGACGGTGATTCCACTTCGATTTCGCCAAGAATTGTCACAGGCAAATGGTAGACTTTGCCAAGGTATTGTTCTTCCACCGGGTTTGAAGACAGACTCTCTTTGAGCATGGACTTCAGGCAAACAAACTTTTGCATGAAACTCAAACCTTTCATGCGCTTGAATTGGCGGGGGATCTGGGTGGCACTTCGGGAACACGACGGGCGTCATGGCAACACAGCACACCTCCTGACTTTATGAAGGATGCCTTCGTGAACTGGGCAATTGGACTTAAGAACAACAAGGTCCATCAGTCGCTTCAAAGTGGTAGCAGGAGGTTTTGGAATCATCATTATTGCGACTGCTTTGAACCTGACAGATGAGATCAACTTCGCACCACTTGAGATGTCAACACCCATTGCGCATCATGCTGGCGAGCTTCCAGCCTCATACGTGGCTTCTCTACATGACCATCTTTGCCCCAGTCAAGGAACTTATCATCCAGAATCTGGACATTTCAGATTCTATCATGTCTCACTTCAGAGGCCTGTAGAAGACTCGCTGGAATCAACAGATTCCACGATTCCGCAACATAGCAACACTGGGCACTTTGTTTTGGCCCACCAGGAAGGCTATGACTTCTTGGCGAGGAAACTCAAGGATGACAATGATGATGTAAGCTGAGATGGTGCTTGGTGGAGGACCTCACTGACCAGGATTTGCAGGGCAAACTTCATTTGCCACAGTTTGCGACTTCAGAATTCATTTCAACTTGTTCTGCATCGAGACTTAACTGGTCCAGAACTTCTAAGAGGTTTGACTTCAGGATCAAGAAAACTACCCCTTTGGGGTTCTCTTTAAAGTTCAATTTCCCAGTGGTTGAAGCACTTCAGAAAATTAAGATTCCAACTTTGAATTCTCAGAATTAGTCTATTTGTCAAGAAGCTTTGTGCCCACACTTTGCTACTTCAATGGAGCGTGTCAAAACTCATACATGTGCACTTCCCTCATTTTCTTGCATAATTTGGCTGTAGGAAAAAGACTGCACCGGGGTGAAAGGGATAAGAGTGAACTTCACTTGAGTGAGTAACAAATTCAAAGGGCTGCGTGCTTTTAGACCACTCCTTGCCTGTATAGACTTCATCACCATCTATGGTTGAGAGCTGTTGTTGTTGTTGTTGTTGTTGTTGTTGTTG